>JAHZNP010000635.1:0-44718 GCA_020615345.1 Triops cancriformis
AGAAACTCTGGATAGCGGTAAAGCATAATAAAATCAAACAAAACCTTGAAATTTCATACACAATATCACAAAAACTACCAAACAGATCTCTTTTTTCTCTTTATCATAAAACTTTAAAAAATCAGAGCTAGTGCACTACATTGCCCGATTTCCATTTTTCTGTATAATAAGAAAGTAGCACACATTCAGTCAAAGTTTAAAAATTTATCAAACTCTTTTTTTCACAAAAACTCGATGGCGTGTACTAGTAATCACTAATAGCAACTTTACTATCGAAACAATTTCTTTGAAATTTTGACCGTTTTCAAATTATGGTGTCTGAAATCTTCCCATGTTATTCGCCCATAAGGGGTTTGTGTATACCGGGGCCTTAAGATCCTGCCGCAAAGCACTGTATGGCGAATTCGACTAAGGAAAGACAACACTAGATTAAAATGAATAATTTTGTGTTACTTTAGTGAACCTTGCAATCGAGTCTTTGAAATTTCTTCTGTGCAAAAAAAATTGAAGTTTGACTCGCTTTTTACAAATGACTAAAAATTTTTAAAAAGAAAACCTCGTCGATATGCACTAGATATTATGATCTAAAACAAGCTGTTGCTCATTTTACTTTGATAACATTTTGTTTGCTTGACAATTCAGAGGTTAACTAAACCAAACATTCAAGTTTGAAAACAAAGTCAGTTTGTTGACCACAGCGAGGTTAATTCTTAGTCAGGCTGTAAAAAAAACGTATCCGCCGAAATTTAGCGGGAAAGGCTATCAGTTCCATGCCGGGGCGTGACCATTGTCCTCTTGAGCGTGTGTCATCGGAATCAACATGTGAGATCTGTTGTGTTCCTTACATATGTCCTTGAAATTTAGCATTCATGAGGAAAGACTGGAGTGGGACAAATTTCATTGTTCTGATTTTTTAAGTAGAAAAACCTCTCGACTTTGGACTATCGTTTGTCTGTGAACTTTGGAAGCACGCAGTATTATAATATGCATCGGTTTACGTTGTCAGAAAGTGTTAGTCAAGTTTTTGTCATTATTTACTTAATTTATTTACTAAATTCGCGTACTCTAATGCAGAGCCTGAAGGTACAGGATCTCCATCACGAGCACATCAAGCTGCATCGGGAGTTGAGCACTGCTTCAACTGAATTGCAAAAATACTGGCCCACCTATTCTGCGCCAGTGCATGCCAATCCTTTAGGTAAGATAAACATAGAAGGAATTCTTTTTCCTTTGGATATCGAGGAAGGTGTTAATTATAAAAGTGTATATACTATGTATCCACAGGCTTGCCACCCATTTTAGTCAAATACCGTCCTCAAGAAGACGATGATTTGAGCCCGTGGGACTTTTTTACCCGGTCACTCTTTTCATATGGTAATGCGAACCCACGGAAGAAATTGGATAGCGGTCTGAAAGAAGGCTTAGAAGACGTCATCCGAGAAGTAAAGATTTTCTTTCTTCTCCAGTCTATCCAGGAGTACTATAGTATCGTGACGTATTTAATTGTGTTGCTTTCCTATTTTATTTCCTAGATTATTTTCCTTTTCCAGTTTTTGCAGAAATACTATAAAAGTTTCGAAATACTATAATATACTATATAGAAATACTATGTTGCGTCTAATCGTGTTGTCATCTGTGGCGTAAGAATAAAATGAAACATTGTGGAGTCGCGATTTCGAGGAATCTCTTGTGCACTTATTTGTACAGTGAGGTTTCTTGTGGTCAGTTAACGTGAATGTCGCGCCAAAACGCATTTTTCTACAAAATCTGTAATTTATTTGCGGGCTTACCGTGTGCTCGTGACTTATTAGCTAGTGAATCCAAATAATTATCGTTTCTCACTTAATTTCTATGAGCTGTTTATTTACTAAATTCACCAAATATATAAAGTAGCTCTTTTTCACCCTCGTTGGTAAAAATGGCTCTGTAGAGCCATTTTTTGAATCGTGACTTCATCGCTGTATCAGAAAGACGTTGCGTGCAAAGGAATTGCGTAAATTGAGATCGGGTAAGCTAAGACTTAAATATCCTTCGGGAAAGTCGATCTTGGTTTACGCGAGCTTTTGGGGTGAATACCTCGAGCTAATTGCGATTCCTGACTCTATTTGAAACTTTTTTCTGCACAAACTGTCAGTTAATAATATTTAATTTATTTACTTTTTTAGGTTATGGAGTATATGAACACATTTTCGCGCGAACGTGGGCGTGTCGTAGACTTTAAAGAGGTTTTATACGGCTATAAACGTGTCGATCCGCTTCACGGTGCGGACTACGTTTTAGATATTCTCTTATTGTACAAGAAATACCGCGGGAAGAAGATGACCGTTCCCGTACGACGCCACGCCTACTTGCAACAAGCTTTCGGTGCCTTACAGATGCGGCAAGTGAGAGTGGAGGATCCACCCGTTGTCAACGATAAAAGTCGCTTCTTTTCCACCATTTTTTATACCGACAAATCCCGCTCACAGGAGAAGACGATTCACTTAATTTTGCCTTTAGCGGGCCGCGTCCCCGTATTTGAACGCTTTCTAAAGAATTATGCCGCTGTTTGTATAACAAAAACGCCAGCTGCGGTGCAGTTAATTGTCGTTTTGTACAATAAGGAAAGCGGACGTGACGAAGAAGCTGAAGCTGTCGAACGTTTAGTGCAAAAGTATCAAGTGCAATTCCCTTACTTACGGGCCAAAGTGGTTCACGCAGCGGGTAAGTTTGCCCGGGCCGCGGCCCTCGATCTTGGGGCCCAACAGGTCCAAGACGACGAACTGCTGTTTTTTATTGACGTAGATATGTTATTTACGGCGGACACTTTGCACCGCGTACGGACGCACACCGTCCAATACCGGCAGATCTACTTTCCCATAGTGTTCAGTCATTTTGACCCAACTGTGACTGGCGTAGTGCAAACGCCTGCGGGCTATTACGATATTCAGAATGATCATGGTTACTGGAGACATTTCGGATTCGGGATCGTGAGCCTGTACAAGAGCGATTTGAGACTGATCGGTGGACTAGCGACGGAAATCCAAGGCTGGGGAGCAGAAGATGTGGATTTGTTCGATAAGGCAATCAAAAGCAATTTGACTGTGTTCCGGGCAGTGGACTCGGGTTTAGTTCACGTGTATCACGTGGTGGAGTGCGAGGAAGACTTGGAAACCAAGCAGAAAGAAATGTGCGAAGGAACCCGGACGAATACCTACGGTAGTGTGCGTGCCTTAGCAAAGATGGCGTTGGAACACAATGACATTTTTGATATTACTGCCCCTAAACGCCGGTAACTGGCTTGGGATTCACGAAGAGGCTCTTCAGTTTTCTCTTTTTTTTAGAAATGTTACAATTAGGTTTTAATGGAATTTTGGTCTGGAATTGTAAGAACAACGCAAGACAGCCTCTGATCTCATCTTCATTTATATTCAGTTCTGTGTAAATGCTCATTAATTATATTAATGGCGTTTTTTTCACCTGGTTATGTTTACTTCTTTTTTTTGTGCCCTCTTACTTTGCTATTGCATGGTAGATGATAGTGACTTGTGTACGTTCCTAGGATGTATGACAAAGGAAAAAATATGGTGTAGTTCCTAGTCGGTTATATGGTGAAAAAAGTCTTGGGGAAATTTGTATGCAGACTTTTCTAGGTATGCAATTTTTTATATTTGTCACCGTTCTTCCCAACCCCCTGAACGCTAGCCAATAAAACGAATAACAAATTTAGTTTCATGTCAACACGTCTCTTTCTCTAGTTACAGTACTTAGGTGTGTAATTACGTTTGGTGGAATTACTTTTTCATTTCGAGCCGCATCTTGTAACAATTAAAGCGGATTGGTTTGGTTTCGAGAGCTCACGACCATTACAATTAAATTTTGGGAAATGAAGAAGGTTAAAGGCTACGGTGCACCTAAACGTGGAATAGGGGAATTTAATGCAAAACGGCGTCAGCGATTTTGCCAAAACTACTCAGTATTTCCCCAAACAATCTCGACAGCAAAGTTTTGGATTGTAATATCTAGTGCACGTCATCGAGGTTTTCTTCAAAAAGTTCTTCGTAAATTCATAAAAAGTGAGTTAATGATCAAGTTTTTTGCAGAAAAGCCGTTTCCAACATTCGATCGCAAGGTTCAATAGAGCCGCTTGAAAGTATTCTTTTATCGAAAACAGAATTCCTATCCAACATTTACTTTTGAGATTTTCACCTAGGAAATTTTAAAAGACTATTTAGGTGACAAATCCGAAGCTAACCAACGGATTTGAATTCCACTTCCGCCTACAAATTAGGGATCGTCCACAAATGGCGCCACCCAAAACTCGCGAATTTTTTTACCCACCCACCCCCCTCGGTCACCTACCGTCACCTTTGCCATCACCCCACCCTCTAAAGTGGCGCCATCACCTGGTTGACCCCTCTCAAAAATAAGAAAGGGGAAAAAACGAGAAAAAAATTAGAAAATCTTGTTATTACACTAGATTTCCTATTTGTTTCTTTTTTTTAATATTTTACGTAATAGGTAAAATTGGTTTGCACAGAATCGGCTATTTTTGTTTAGCGTTACAGGATGGCATCACTTTCTTGCCAACCCCCTCCCACCCTCTCGTCATCCTGCGTCATCTTTTACTGAACCCACCCACCCTCTCCCCGGGTGGCGTCATTTGTGGACGGCACCTTAGGTAAACGGTGCTTTAGTGTTTAAACGCTTTCATTTACAAAAAGTTGGAAATTTAATTAGCTTTTTGCAAACTGACTAGAAACTTAACATTAACTTAAACATTAGATTACAAGTTGTGGAGTGGTGGAAATTTTTATGTTCCTCCAACTGAAGTAAACCAAATCACGGCTTACACGTTAAGTTGTGGAAAAAAGGGCATGTATATTATTTTTATGAAAATTAACGGCATAGGAATTCGACTTTTATCAATAAATGCAGTAACGATTATGATTTAATTCGTTTTAGTGCATTCAATATTTTCGAAATTCAAACCTTCGCGGTTCAGAGTCAAAGGGGGCGTGAGCATTGTGTTGATGTAGACGCGCGCGAGGCAGCGACAGTGAAGTGAAGTAACCAGCCAGAGTGAATTACGTGTGCTCTCCTGATGTGCATTTGAGACACTGTGAGAAAACAAATGCCCCGTCTGTTTATTACCCAATGATGTTGCGTCGTCGACATGTGGAGCTGGATCTCCATTAAGTTGAAAGGACGGGCTTGGCTTGAAAACATGGTGCATTATGGCAGCGAGATATGTCTGGTTTTAGCTCTCTTTCTTACAGCATATGCCAGCCTTCAAAAAGGGTACTCTACTTTCTCCCTAAGCTCTTAACTCCATTAAGTCGCTAATAAACCTTTACATTTTTAGGCCGCTTAAGATTAAGCTACAGCCTCCGCCAAAACCATTCTTTCCCCAGTCAATTCTTATACAAGATTATTATGAAGGCACATTGGTAGCCCCCTTTAGTGATTTGGTGACGACGGATTTGAGTTTAGTATTTTATTACGCTCCCTGGGACTTCCAATGCCAGGAATTTCGTCCTGAATTAGAGAAAGTGGCGAAACTATTTCAGAATCAGGTGACCACAATCGTATTTTCCTAACTTTTGAGTTTGCGTTATTGGAAGTTAATGTTTCCTTTTTTAGGTCACTTTCATCGCTGTCAACTGTTGGTTTTCCGAAGGAGAATGCAGGCAACATTTCGCGAAATTGCGTGCCTTTCCGTTAATTGCGGCGTATATTCGAGGAAGTCAGAGTTTGCAGTACAGAGGACCTTTGTCCGCTCCGTCGTTAGCTGCCTTTCTCTCCAACCTTCTCAAACCCTTGTCAGTCGTTGACAGTTATCAAAATTTGATAGAGCTCCAAGCTCGTCATGAAGTAATGCCGCTAGACGGCCAAAGAAGGCATCATTAAAATCTATTCGATAATAATATTATGTCTTGCACTACTTTTTGCTAATTTCGACTGAATGTGTTCCCCGCAGGCTGTGATATTGGTTTATTTCGACTCGAAGAAGCCCTGGAAGCTTTATAACGCCTTTTACACCGCAGCATTGAAGACCTTGGAACGTGATCCTTTTTGTAGCATCCGTTACGCCATAGCAACGCATAGGTTAGCAGCTAATCAATGTGGGATCAAACATCATGAGGACATCCATTTATTTCTCTGGAATCAAACATTGGTAGAGATTCTCCGTTATAACCCAATTTAGCGCTAATTAATTCATGGGGATTCCCGCTCATTAATACAGGTATACCCCAAAACTGTGGGTAGTTTGGATTCCGATAAGTTGCTGACGTGGTTGGCGCATCGGGTCCATTCCCCTGTTTCTTGGCTAAATTTGCCCTTGGCAAAAAGTAGACTTTTCTATGACACGTTCACTTCGGGCCCAACGTTGGTGTATTTTACGCCAAGGGAACCACTCACCAAAGATGTATCGTTGTATCTCCAAGTACGTGTAAATCATTCCAAAATTTACTGACGTTTTGTACTTTCATTGGCTTCTTTCCTGTTTTGGAGGTGAAAGAGATTGCGCTGAGATATAGGAATTGTGAGCCGAATGATCGTTTAGCTCGTCTTATACGACAAGTGAGGCTTGAAAGAATTGGTACGTATTCCCATGAAGATAAAATGGTAAAGATATACGGGACTTCCGAAGTACGACGTGTGTTTGCGGGAAAAAAGGTTTCTGCATTTCATTCTTTAACGCGAATATAATTTCCTTGGATTTGTGTTACTATTATTTCCCACGTACATGTTCTGTACGTACTTGAAATGCAGTGACTTTGGCGTGTAGAACAATTATTTGTCCCTTATTCGTTTTTATGAGTTCTTGTTGAATGATTTATCTTTTTGTTACAGCCATACAAAAGCAGTATGAAGCGTTGCGACAAAATTGCAAGCGTTGGCAGGATTTGGAATATCAAAGGTTAGGAGTAATGCAATTCGGCGATATTCGGTGGATCTATTCTTCCAAAAATTCCACTTGCCGTGTTTCTGTACCGGACAGCAACGTTTGCCCATCAAATTCCAAACCCTCAACTCAAGCTTGTCCGCGTGAATATCGGGAAGAAGAACGAGCTGAGCCGAGTGTGAATGGCTCAAGGTTGGCGCGTGACGACACGATTGATCAAATGTTTCGGTGGCAGCGTGAATTTGACTGTGCCAAACTAGCTGTGGATCCCAGAACGTCGAGTACACCAATGGAAGACAGCGAACGCAATCCAAGCCTCGATGGCCTGTATTGCCGTACCAATCGTACTCTCTCGATGCTCGTACTCGATTCTAGTGTGCATGCGGAAGTTGGGCGTCGACTAGGATTGAAGTTAATCGCAAATAGTCTCACGGGAACAGTAATCGTCGATGCGCAGGTGCTTGAGAGCTTCAATTCTTATACTCTTTCTTATATTCTTCCTTCTTTATATTCAATTCTTATACTCTTCCTTCTTATACTCTATTCTTATACACTTTTTCTTAACGAATACTTTTTGTGCTGTAGGCGGAGTCTCAACATATCATACAGGGGCAAATGACAAGCAGCGATTTAGAAGCTTTGATCCTGAATTACACATATGCTACCTCATCCAGACACATGCGAGTAGAAGAACGGCGAGTATTGTTAGACGGAAAAGCCAATGTCGTGGTGGAAGAAATAGACGGAAGTCGTTTCACTGATGTAATTTTTAATCCGGACACGGTACGCATAATTTGGGAACTTTTGTGCGTGATCAATTGGACATTATAGTATGTTTTGCGGTAAAGCTGCGAAGTAGCTCTAGACCATGAGAAAAAAAGTTAACTTGTGCGTAGAATTAAAATTACTGACTTATCAAGTGAAGTTACGCCAACTCTACAAAATAATACGTATGTTTCGACATCAGCTAGTTCAGTTCTACGCTTGAAAGAAACATTTTTATTTATTTTCTTCGTCTTTTCGTCTACGTTCTTTTTTATAAAAGATACATTTTCCAAACCACAAGCGCTTACTTCCTAGATAATTCGTGAAGAAAAACGAACTCATGGAACAGCGTATTGAATGCACTATAATATAAAAACTGACAAACTTATGTTAGGCATTGCTGTGTGGCATAATATTTTCAATTTCCTTTTACAGGACGTCGTCTTAATGTTGTATAGCCGCCATTGCACTATGTGTTCTTCGGTATCACGTACTTTCCTACAGGTGGCACATCATTTGAGTGTTATCAACCAAGTTCCTCCCCAGACCAACTCGAGCAATAGGTGTAATGTCACTCCTGTGTTAAACCGGCTCAAGTTTGTACGTATGGATGCTGAGCGGAATGAACTACCATGGCATTTAACAGTCGAATCCTTCCCGACAATTTATTTCTTCCCAGCCGGTAGTAACAGGCAAGTATTTCGTTGATCTATCGCTGCAACAATACTCCTTAATGGATCACGTATTTGATATCTTTATTTTTGTTTTATCTTCGTTACCAATAGGAAGGCTAATAGCCATGTCTTCCCTGATCATCTTCCAATCACTCGCAGCAACTTGGTTCGTTTTATCGTGTCCCAGATGTCGCTTTGGTCACGTTTCAAGCTCTTGGAGCATGAATCGGCGAAAACACACTCGTACTCCCAAAATGGCACCCCCCAAGAGATATTGCTCCACTCCTTACTGCAGCTTACAGCTCAACTGAAAAATACGAAAAAGAAACTTCAATCCCAACTGGCCGATGTGACGCGTATGCTAAGTCGGTTATCCATGCACCGAACCTTCTTCTTCACTGAGCTACCATCCCCATCCACTCGCGACGATAAGATTTATACGTCAAACTTGTCAACGATATCTGTTAATTCAAGAATTAACCCGCCCACTGGTAATACCACGTCTTTGAGTGTTGCCAACAAGGATCCTTGGTTGGCTCTAACGCAGCAATTGCAAGTCCTCCGTTCGCTGTTGGAAATCAGCTCGGCCCGTTTAAAACGGCTTCGGACGTTACAATGTCTCGCTTTGGAAAGTCCTTTGTTTGGAGCAACTTCTCCGTTACTTCGTAAGGAACTCGAAGAACCGTTAAGAAGATAAATCCACAGCGATCAGCCCGTGTGTATACGGTCATTTACGCTAATTCCGTAAACGCTTTGTCAAGAACGGAACGTAAGCGAAGCAGAAAAGGAGACAAAACAGAAACGGAAAGCAAAAGAAAAGTTTGATTCGCGTTGACCAGAATGTAAACTATGTGTGTATTTGTTCATCGAGATGGGTTACAGTATAATGGAAACACATTTTATTTGTACATACAAGGGAATTAATCTTTGGAACGTTTTTGCCTTCTTGCTTTTGTTTTATATATTAAAAAGTAATATTTTATAGCAGAACATTCGGGGCCCACCCCAAATACGACAAACTCTTCGGAAGTAGCGGCAAAAAAAGACAGCACTTTCCGTTTTATACACACATGAAAACAGCGGTTTTAGGTAGAAGATAATGTTTCGCTGAAGTAATCATGCGTGGTCACGAATAAAATAAACGTTCTGTATGAACTCAACTTAAGAAAAGTTATTGGGTATTGTTTCCTTTAATACTCCAACGTAAGTTGACGTTTTGCTTTCGCAATATATGCCCAATGTGTTTTTCTGTTACAAGGCCCCAAAGTTTTCTTAAATGTTTACTATAGGCCGACTGAGATCGGGGAAAAGAACGCATGAAGTTTTGACAGAACGTTATTCATATCGAGTTTTAGAACATGTACGTCCCAAACTTATTCTCGACAAAATAACTTTCTGTTCGAAGCAAACTTATTCTCGAAGTCAGCTTTGGGCCATTACACTGAAAGTAAGTAGTGCAATGAAATAAAAATGCGATGTATACTGAATATATTAATTCCAAGACGACTTGAATTGACAGATATTTTTTTCCGATCGCTACTTTAGTTGACTTACGGCTTTTCTCAAACCTTGTGATTTCTATATATTTTTTATTTTATTTTTGTATAAAAGGACATCGGACCTGTCTGAACTCATTGTGTCCTCACTTTGAAGGAGGGACAGTCCGAATTCTGCCTAGACATGCATTGCTTTAACATTCATACACTATATTGGCGTTCGAGCCTGGGTTATGGTAAATGGCTCTAATTCTTTTATACATTTGTAACTTATCCATTTATACTTTTTGTACACTTGTACTTTTTATCCATCTATACTTTTTACACATTTATACTTTTATACATTTATACTTTTTATACATTTATACTTTTTATATATTATATATTACAAACATTAATATATTACAAAACAACCGAAAAAGTGAACTGTAGTCGTAAGTTTCGTAAATGATCCGACATTCTGATCTTCAATTCTAGCTTTCTTCCCCCAAAATAATTCCTAAAAGAATCATGAAAATTGAACTTGGAGCTTAATTATGTTCCGGTAAGTGACCCCACTTTAGGAAGGAGGAGAGATGGGGTTGGGAGGTGGTTCAAGCGCAAATTTTCTTTTCATGGGTGGTAGGAAGCGGGTTGGAATACGGAACCTCACTTCCACCTTACCCCACTTTTTAGTGTAACCTCATAGCTCCCGCCCTCTTTCCCTCCCCACCCAAAGCCACCCGTTCTCTTTTTCTTTGCCCTCCCAATCTCTCCCTCCCAACTCCCTCTTCTCCGTCTTTTACCACCCCCTTTTAACATCTCCCTTTCTGTGCCTCCCCCCCATTTCGACGCCGGTTGGCAGCGTTCCGTTGGTAACGCAGTGTGCTGCTCTTGAGCCTTTGCATCGCCATTATACCTTGGGCTTGACAAACATTGCCCTCGCGCTGAAACCCAAGCACACACACATACACACCTGAAGTGAAGCCTTTCGTTCATTAACAGGAACTGGGCTCTAATCCTGTACAAGTCTTACCAAGATTACTAAGTGCGACGGCCTTTACTTTTCTCTACCGTTTCTTGTTGTGCTGGAAAGAGTGAACTGTGATTTTCAAGTGTGGATTTTCCGGAAACCAAAACACAAACTTGGACTAACCCTGTCAAAGGTAAAGCGTGCTATTCTGACGCGTGTTATCACGCTCTCTAACAGTTAAGCTTCATGGGGTTTGTCACTTAGGACTGCCAGCCCAAGTTTACACTCATTAGGCTCAATGATGAGACTGTCTCTGCTGTACGATTTCTTCGGCCATATTGGATATGTTTCCATGCGTCTCCTGGCAGAGAAAATTATGTGAGCGTGTGTTGAGCACACAACAGGCACACAGGGCTGAATGCTTTATTCATTGCCGAGCTATTCAGAAGGTATTCTGGGTAAAAGGATTTTGTTGCGAAAGGGTTAATTTTTGGCGTAAACGTTTGATATCTTGAGGTGGTAGGAGGGGGAGGGAGGAGGGGGTAGGAAGGAGAAGGTTGTGAGAGTTGAAGGAAATCGATGTCGAGGAAAAGGATAGCATGGGGCTAGTATGGTTCTTCTTTGACCGCCCGTTTTCATTAGACGAGTTCGTCTGCACCGCTGCTGCCGCCTAACTCCCCTTCTTCTAAGCTTCACCCGTTCCTTTTTACGCCTCATAAATGGGTGGTGGTGGAGAGAAGTTTTGCATCCCTCCCAGCACTCCCAACCCTCCTAACCCCCCCTCCCACCACCTACCATGTGGGGTGTTGTTGGAGAGCTCTTCTCGAAATGCATTTTTTGACACTGACTGTTTATAACGTCGCCTTAATTAGTGAATTGATCGAACTAAATTTTTAGGCTGAAAACAATGATAAATAAGAAGCATACGTCAGTTTGAACCAAAACTGCCTTGGGTACCCACCATGAGCATTTTTTCTGTTATACCCCCTCAGTTCCCTTAACTTTCTTAACTAAACTTTTTCCAACTTGGCTCAACGGAATTTAACTTTTTTTAACATATTACATCCAGGCGTGTGTGTAAAAACTATGGGAAGACTAATGTAAAGTTGGGCGGGCAATGTTACGGAAAGTTTATTTACAGTTTTAGTGCGTTTTTTACCCGAATAACAATAATAATAATAAAAATACATAACAAATAATGAAACATGAAAATAAGTAATGAATCGAGGATCATACTAGTAAATACTGAATAATAATAATAAAATACGAATAATAAATAATGATAATAATAAGGAATAATGGAACATAATAATAAGTAATGAATCATGAATCATACTAATAAATAAGGAATAATAATAATAAATAACGAATAATGATTAAAATAGAAAAATATGTGCGGATGACCATAATGCACGTACTGGACAGTGTACCTAAACTTCGGTGATGAAACTTTATCCTGATCGTGTATCAGTGTGTAGAGGTGATAATAACTTAGGATACATTTCGGTCAAGAATTCAACGTAGCTCGGAGATCACCATCCGAGAGCAAGAAACAGTGCCAGCATTTGAGATCTGTGTAAAGAAGTTTCTACATAACTACGTCCGTTATGGCGCACTTGGGAGAAGCTGCGTGGGCCGCCCGCGGCCCGCGTACATTTGGTTAGCACTGGTAAAATTTTAATTAGGTCAGATTTATTCACCTGGCTAAGAGATAGAAAATAATGTCAAGGATGGAGCAGTGGAATATCACGAGGTTTAAGTGTATCTTAGTTGAAATAGATTCGCTGTTTGAGCCACTGAAATTTAGGATAGCTTATAAACTCAAAAGTAGATTCATTTTACGAGTGTTTCAAGTATGTGTCATCAAAGCTTAATGTTCTTGTAACGCGAAACTTTTTTCTCCGTTCCATAATCTTGTCTTTAGGTGTTCTGTACACTTGTTTTCTTACCTTGGTTGTATAGTATGATTAGACTGTGTCTGAATGGATGCTGAGGTGAAAGTATTCAAGTACTTGGGTAACGAGACAGAAAGGAAACTTTACTGTGGCACGCTGCCTTACAACTTTCCTTTTTTTGTAGAATTGGCTACTGACTGTGAAGCTGAAAAATGGAAGTGGAAGAAGAAGCTCCGATAGTGGATCTATCCGTGAGGTAATTTAACTCTTTTTTTAGGCTGTTCATTAAGTTTTGGCACATATTTGAGAAAGTAATCACTTGTGTAGGAACTTATGGAACAGGCTGGTAAAATTGTTATAATTTATTTTAGCTTTTTTCTTCCCAAACTTGAACGTACATTTTGGTTATAAAATTGTAGAAAAGTATCTAATAGTTTTTCGTATTTTTAGAAGAACCCCAAGTGTTGCCGATGGTCCCGTTGCATTAACTACAAGACGCGAGGTCACAAACACTGACTATGTGGCAATGGATGCACCACAAGACTTGAGTGTGAGAGCAGGATCGCCTGTAGTTGACAATCAAGACAGACAGATAGGCGATGAGCCCATGGAAGATGAAAAGGAGGCTGGAATTACGACGGCAAGGAGGAGTAACGGGTTACCCAGGCCGCTAGGACGGAATTATGCGCCGAACAATAATGCCGATAAGGAGGCAAAAGTTAATGGGTACAGCAACGGCTATGGCAGTTTGAGTGATAATGATCACGTGGAAGACATGGAAGAAGACGATAACGACGATGAAGACGAAAACAAAATGCCACCTTTAAGAGTAAACAATTGTTCTTTAGTTTCTTGACATTTTTATTATTATTTTATTTGTTTAAGAATAGATTTAAGTTGTAGTTTACCTATTTGAATCAATTTTGGTGTATTTTTCTCTTATGTCTTTGTTCTAATTCGCACTTCCTTTCAAGAATTTTTTTTAAGTTCATTTTATTATGATTTAATTTTAGTTTTTACTTTTCATTGTTGTCTTGTAAATTTTTCATTGCGTTTGCATTGCGTTGCATGTTTCATTTAATTTTATTGTTTTATTTTGTAACAGCTTTATCTTACTTTCACATTTCTTAATTTACTGTGGGACTTAATCGTCATGTTTTATTTGTCTAGTTGTATAAAGTTTGAGTAAAGTTGATTTTGTATTAAGTTGAGTTAAGTTTGTATTAAGTATGAGTTATTAAGTTGAGTTTGTATAAAGTTAAGAGCTTTGTCGGACGGCAATCCTAGTTTGATTTTATATTACATGTTAGGAACTTAATTTAAGCCCTGCGGAGTTGCAAGAAAAGGAGCGGTTAATCAGGAGGTTGAAGGCGGAGCTACGTCAAGAAGAAATGAAGTTGGTCCTGCTGAAAAAGATGCGTCAGAGCCAACTGTTACCCCCTCCAGCACCCGCCCCAGCGCCTGTGCCCGCTTCTGCCGTATCTGCGTCTTCCAAAGAGTCGGCCGATCCGCTGGTGAAAGCTAAAGTGACGCCATTGTCACATATCCCTTCTCCCAACATGCCACTTGCCCACAGTAAACTCCCCATCAATCAGCAGTTAAAGCCTAGCTCTCAGCTTCCAGCGGCCACTTCGATTCAAAGTGGTTCCAAACCACGTCCTGTACCTAACCACGCCCAAGCGGCCCATTTAGAGGCTAGCGCGGGTGGATCTCGTTCTTCGAACTTGCCCCATACTGTTCTACTAAATCAGCAATCCCTCATTAGAGGTAGGGGCAAGTCTGGTATGTTGCGTTTTGTTCCCCTTTTAAGTTTACCTTTAAAACCATGTTATTCATTTCTGTTTCGTTTTAAGGCTCGTTTTTATCATATCAAATTGTAATTGAGTTATGGGACGAGTTGTCACGTGACATTTTGGTCTGAACCCAAAGTTTTATTTAACCGCATTTTCGTTTATCCAGGCATGAATGTAGTTTATTAACGTTTGCTTTTTATTTGTTCCTTATTTAACAAGTATAATTGGGTGGTTAAGTTTGTAAGTTTTAGTAAAGTAGCTATAATCGCTTACTCATGTTATTTAGGTGTACCTGGTTTGTTAGGTTCACATACAAGGCCGCCGATAACCACTCCCCCTAATATGGTCATGGGCTTTAATATTGGCTCTTCCGGATCGACTGGGGTTGGTGCGTCGACAGCGAGTCCCAAAGAAGCTCATAGACCTTCAACTGGCTCGCCAAGCGTCCAAATTGCACATCAGGCTCCTCCAGCCCACCAAGCAGCTTCATTGCCTGTAAATATCTTTATTAGTTCACATTTGTTGAAAATAAATCGTAACGTGGGTGTTGTTGGTTTAGAGCACGGCAGCTGCAGCGCGCATTGAAGATCTGCAGAGTCCTTCCCAACGACAAGCTGCAGCCAAATTAGCTTTGAGGAAGCAACTTGAGAAAACATTGCTTCAGGTATAAAGCATTTTTCCGAATCAAAGTTGTTGTTTAATATTTCCATTCTTTCCACACTACACTTTTGTTGTCTTTATTTACTATACTTTACTTTTATTGTTATTTTTCGGAGAACCGACGTAGGCTTTCGCCTATTGACGTATTTTTTATTTGTTTCTTCTGTGCCTACAAGCTTTTACCTTACTTTTATTATTACTTTTTAAATATTTTTTGATTTGATTGTTGCTTTTTTATTTGATTATTTTACTTTTAGTATTTTGCTTTTATCATTATCATATTTTACTTTTAGTATTTTGCTTTTATCATTATTATATTTTACTTTTAGTATTACTGTACAGTGAAAACCGCTTAAGACGAAATCGAAGGGACCAGATTCTTTTTTCGCCCTAACAGAAATTCGTCTTAACGCCTTTGTCTTAAAAATAAAACACTTTTAAGTCCCGATGACCGACAGTGTTCAAGCTTATACCCTTACATTGTCAGTTTATTACATTGTAAAGTGGATACGTTTGGATTCCCGTTTACCAACATTTAAAATTTGACTCCCATTTGCGCTGCATACATACTAGCCTCTCCATTAATACAGGCCCTGATAGGGGAGCATTTTGTGACCTAGCTTGTTTAATCCAGACAAGCAATGCAGCCTCCAAATATTCATTTTTGGTCTTTCTCATTCTTTTCCTATGTGACCCGAACGCACAATACTTTGCTCATTGATATTGCTATAATTGCGGCTCTGTTCTTTACAATTGTTGACAACGTGGAGTTAGCGATAGCTAACTTCTTACAGATGTCTATTGTCGAGCTGCGGTTTTCATCTACTGCCCCAATAAGCTCTATTTTCACATTTTCAATGCGGAGAGGGTAATTCGAGGCGTTCGAGGCGTTCCAGCCGAAAAAGTTACGTTGTCGATCTTCCGAGACTCGAAATTTTATTATTTTATTATTACTCCATTTTATTTCTATTACTTTTACTATCTTCATTACTATTATTCCGTTTTCTTGGTTAACAGCTATCCAAAGTTTACTAAAGGAGGAAACATATTTTGCGAAAAAGTGTCTTTTCTAAAATTACTCAATTTCTTGTCACAGATTCCGCCACCCAAACCCCCTCCACCGGAGATGCACTTCATTCCCAATCCGAACAACACAGAATTTGTTTACCTGCTCGGTTTAGAAGCCGTAGTCGATCGTCTGATGGTGGACAATTCCATTCAGCCGCCGCCTCCAATTCCGTTCGTGTGCTCGCAGTGCAACACGGACTTCTCCTCCTTATGGAAATGGGACAAAGCCGCAACACGTAATTTGAAACATGGCCCCTATTTTCTTCTACCAAAAAGCACGATAATAAAGAAATCCTCTCTTCTTTGAATCTCTTCTTTAAAGTAGTGGACAAGCCGGCCGTGATGTGCGACCAGTGCGTGACGCAGAACGTGAAGAAAGCCCTGAAAGCCGAACACACCAACCGCCTTAAAGCGGCGTTCGTACGCGCGTTACAACAGGAACAGGAAATTGAACAACGCCTCGCCATGGGGGGGAGTGTGTCCCCGGGAACCACGCCCCAAGCCTACGAAATGCCCCACGCAGTCACCCTGCTCCAACAGCAACAGCAACAACAGCTCCTCCAGCAGCAGCAACAACTCCTCCAGCACGCGCAATCCTCTGCAGCGGCTCGCGCCACGCCCATGCCCGCGCACTCCCCTTCTGTGACAATCTTACCTTCGCGCGAGCGTGAGCGCAGTGAACGTGAGCGCGAACGTGAACGAGAAAGAGAGCGGGAGCTTCGGGAGCGCGAAAAGGAGCAGAGAGAGCGGGAGCGAGAGCGGGAAAAGGAGCAAAGAGAGCGGGAACGCGAACGCGAGCGACAGCAGCAGCAACGCGAACAGCAAGAGAACTTCGGCATGCCCAAATTACCTGATCCGGCGAAATTGTTTGGCCATTCCATGGCTGCTGCGCTACAAGCCGCCCATATGCTACGCGCAGGCATGGGCATGCCTTCGGCGCATAATGCGTCCATGCAAGGCCACAATCCCATGCTATATAACCCACTGTTGTACCCGTACCAACTCGCTATGGCCGCCTCGGCGGCACAAGCCGCGCAGCAGCAGCAGCAAGGAAAAAGTGGGGGCGGGGGGAGTAGTAGGGACAACCCGGCTGCGGCCTTCACGGCCGCGTCCTTAGCGGAGCTCCAGCGCCAGTACTTGCTGGATATGATCCCAGCCATGGCAGCGGCCAACGCTAGTGAAGCCAGTAGGCTGAGTAGTAGGGACGGCAGTAGTAGTTCACGTGGCGGTGGTGGTGGTGGTGCTGGACCCAGTGGTGAGCATAGCCATGGCAGTAGTCGAAATCCTTGGAAATCGTAACCCACTTTTTCCTACTCCCCTCAACCGTTTTTTCAGCTGCATATGAATGTAGAATTGGATATTTTTGGTGTTTTTCGGATCTCAGAGTGCAAGAGGAGTTTGGAGAGAAAAAAAGAGAGAGAGAGAAAAGAGAATTAAATTTGATGAATTGATCAAGTACGAGGTTTCAATTTTTGCCTTACGCACACAGCTCAGATGATTTTTCCCCCTTCAATGAGAATCTGAACTATTAAGTTTGAATGACGTATTAGAAGTTTAAACCTTTGAAGAAAGGATGAAAATATGATGAAAGGTAAATAAAGTTCTGTCGTTTTCCTTGTTTGGAAGAACCAGTCAATGATATTGCATTATTCAGTTCTTTCATGGCCCCGCCTTTTTCCTACAAGTTCCGCTCCCTTTGTGCTCAAATGAACGATTTTTGTTAACATTTTTTAGGGACATAGCTATAACTAATGGGAGGGAGTATACCGTTGGTTGTTCAGAAGCTCTGTAGATTTTTTTTCTTGTTTGTGGATTATTGTTAGTTCATTATTCCTTGAGAGATGAACAAGACGTTAAAGCGTAAATGCATATGACGTCGAATAGCGTAATTATTTGGCTTTTTTTATTTCTCCCTCCTTTGTAAAGAAACCTGCGGGAAAAAAACATGAAAAATAAGAAAGAGGTCTTTCTCCCGTACTTGGAAATATAAAACAAGTTGCCCCCAAAACAATGGATTCCGAGCGTAATGCACTTTACAGTACTTGAAATGGTTATGCGTTAGTCTTTGTTTGCCGAAATGCATCGCGCGACAGGATATCGACGAAAAAGGTTTAACTAACCATCCAAACGCATAGGGAATTTGTCAGGTTGACAAGTAACATGTGGCTCTTGACATACATAGTTAATATCGAGATAGGAGGTCATTACATGCACTTAAGGGACAGACATCCATTACGTTGCCACACAGTTATATCCCATTCAAAGTTTCATAGCTTGTCTGTTTGAACTTACATGGCTGAAAAGGTAAGTTTTATCATTGAAACACTTACTTTTCATGCGTCCATAGGAAATAGAGCCTAAGCGTCAGTTGCAGTGAGTCGAACTGTTATAGAACACCTTCCGTACGTACTGGTAGCAAAATAGGCTACCCCACAAGAATGAGCCGGACGGATAAAGATGGAAGAGATTATGGCGTGGCGGTTTTGTCGTTGAGGGCAAAATTGGCGTGGGAATTTCCGCGGGCAATTTCTGAACCGGAACAAAAACAGGTAATGAGACCAACATCCCATAAGCTAAAAATTATGTGAAAGATTCTTGAAGAAACGTCAAGATCAAGGAAGTACTACTGGCGTCATCTTAGCCTGGAAACCCGTGCTATTCTGGTGGCGGATATTGGGAATTGTTCCTTTGCAAACCCAGCGAAGCAATCCTTGGATTTTTTTTTCATGGAAGAGTTTCGTGACTTTACGAACAGGATTGCTGACAATCTTGTTTCTTTTCATGCTAATTATTTCACTACTCATTTTCAAAGGTAAATGTTCGATATTACTGTTTGTGAGCGGCTGGCTCGTTAGCATGCCACTACTTTTATTAACATTTATTATCGGTCTCAATAGATTCTATGGACAAACCCGCTCGCGAAGTCGCTGGAGCAAGCTTCAATGTCTTGTACTACGGGTACTGCGTCTTCACGTGTGCGTTCTTTCTGCGACGAGGACCGCGAATCGCGCAGACATTTACCAACTGGCATGCAACGGAAGATTTTTTGGCCAAATACAACCTCAAGGAAGGGTTGATCCGAAAATGCTGGGTATTACTGGGAGTTATTGCGTTTCTTTCCACGCTTGACAATGTGTTATATCTGTGGAGCAAAGTAAAGATCGTTTCATGACGACTTCATGAGGACTTATGTAGTATTTTTACTAGGCTTTAAAGGGCAAAGGGGATGACATCGAGCAAGTGCTGGGAAGTTTGGCCGAAGAAGGTACCAAGATTTATCTCGGGAAATTTTCTTACTTGTACGGCGGCTTGTTATTCGTAACGGAATCGTGGGGCTCGTTTACGTGGGTGGTAGGCGATATATGGGTCATGCTCTCGTCCGTGATATTGCATCACTACTATGCCGGCTTTAATGGCTATGTCAAGAAACGGCGTAGTTTATATATTGATGTGAAAGAAATAGAGGAGTGGCGCAAGAGCCATTTCCTCATATCGGAAATGGTGGACGAATTGGATCGAACAATGGCACCCTTAACTTTGTGCTGTTTCGCAACCAATGTTCTCTATACCTTAGCCACGTTATATACCGGTATCTTAGTGGAATTGACTGACCCGAGTCCTGTCGTCAAAATGTCCTTTATTGTGGTATTCGCATTTTTGCTTTTGCGAATAATTGGCTCCAGCCACCTTGCCGCCAAAATTCCTGAGGAGGTACTTTTATACGTTACTGAGCTTTCGATTGAAAGTACAGGTGTTCCTGACATAGGCTAGTCGCAGTTGCGAAATGTTGCTACAACTATCGACTTTTGGACCCACTTTGGAAAGGAATGGGGAATCAAGCGAGCGCCTTATTGTCGTAAACCGCATGATACAATATAGCCAAAATCATCATAGTAACGTAATGTATTAATCTTCTTAGCTGGATCGTTTCGTGACCCAAATCAACGGGAGACCTTGTGGGCTGGGAGCCTTTGGATTTTTTGTGCTCAGCAAAAGTTTTATGGCAACGGTAATAACTGCTTGCTCGTAAACTAACCTTACTCTCTTGAGTCTTTGTTTCTTTTGTACAGCTCTTCAGTGCAATAATTACATACGAAGTTATTATACTACAGCTGCCACGTAATTAAAGTGTGAGTAGGTTTCATTATAGTTCTGCTTGTACCGGGTTGTGAATACAAACGTCCCTTTGTCAACATTGTTGGCTTGAACTCATCTACGCAATAGGCCATAGCAGTAACATTTACGACCTGAAATTAAGAAAAGCGAGGAGTCGATATTTAGGATAGAAGTGTCCTGGGTAGGAATCCGATATTTATCTGTTGGTGTATTTCTGCGCGGAGGGTCTTGGTACCTCTCCAAACTGCACAATACTTGAAACTTCTGCGTATTTCTCATGTATGTTCTTCATTACTTTGCTTACCTTAACTTTGTTTTCTTTTTCTTTCTTGAAAATAAGTGCACCAACAATAATTTTGCGTCACATTAGGAAAGATTTTGAGAATTTTTCATAAGACCATTATGCAAAACAATGTCGTTTATTTTAGTCATATTCTCATTGTCTACTTTTCTTCCTTTCTTTTCTACTTGTAAATCGCGCCAGCAGCGCTACAGCCACCTGTTGACAGACAACTGAACCATTCCTGCATCCACTCGACCTAGTAAAGTACCCGGCATTTGACCATGCTATCAGTCGCCCTTTACTTTGATTCGCTAGGTAAACAACGTAATGCATTGCTTAATTATTCGTCTTATATTTTTATGTGAAATAGGCGCCTAGTTTGTTTTCAGTGTCATAAATACTATGACAAAATGAGCGGACCTCCTCGTATTGCCCGTCCACATTTACCAGGCTATATTCTAACTGATAGAATAGGCAGCGGTACTTACGCAGATGTGTATAAAGCCTTTAAGAAAGTAATATTCATATGCTTCAAAAGAACACAATTAGTATATTTCATTACTACAGTCGTCCGAACGTGAAGTAGTGGCTGTTAAATGCATCGCCAAGACCAAATTATCCCCTGCTGCCAATGACAACCTTGTCGGTGAAATATCACTTCTAAAAGCGCTTAAGCATAAATATTTAGTTAATATGAAAGATTTCCGATGGGATGACAAGTAAAAAATTCACTTCACTAAGAACATGAATAAATCATCAACAATTTGTATACCTTTCTTTCAGTTATATTTACATTGTCATGGAATACTGTTCGGGGGGTGATTTGTCTTCGTTCATAAAATCCCGCCGAAGACTATCGGAAAGTCTTTGCAAGAAATTCCTACAACACTTGGCGTCAGGTTTGAAATATCTACGTGAAAACAACGTGGCCCATTTGGATCTTAAACCCCAAAATTTGCTTTTGTCGTCTACAGTCAACCCAGTCCTCAAAATCGCTGGTAAGTTTCGCTTCTGTAGATTGCCCTTTTACTCTGTTTCGTGTCTAATGTCATAATAAGATTTTGGTTTTGCGCGCCAGTTGGATGACCGTGGCATGGAGTCCACGTTAAGAGGCTCTCCTTTGTATATGGCGCCTGAAATGCTCCTTTGTGGCCGATATGATGCTAAAGTGGACTTGTGGTCTGTCGGAGTTATTTTGTTTGAGTGTCTTTTCGGCAAAGCGCCCTATTCTTCTCGTACTTTTGAAGAGCTGGCAGAAAAGATCCAGGAAGACAAACCTATTCAAGTAAAAAATTATAAAATAGAATCCGAATTTCTTCGTAGGTGAAATTACCATAATTTATACATACTGTAATCAATAGAAATCTGAGAGAATCATGTCTGTGTTACTAAATAGTTAAGACCTACAAGTAAGCTCTTGCATAATTTGTCAGCTAGTGGTATGGTACATACAACAGAGTTTACCGAATAAGTACATATTTAATTATGGTTTTAAATCTTATATTTCGTTATATGTTTTTGTTCACTTTGATTTATTTTTCTGTGTTTTTCGTTATAATTTTGTATTAATTTTGTTATTGTTCACTTGCTTACGTTTAGCTCCCTATAAACCATCAGCTTTCTGAATGCTGCAAAGATTTGCTGCTCTCCTTGCTTCAGCGTGATCCTAAACAACGCTGTGATTTCGAAGCCTTTTTCGCCCATCCATTCGTCGATCTTGAACACATGCCTTCCCCCGAGTCCTTATCCAAAGCCACTGACGTAGTCCAGAAAGCTATCGCGAATGACAATGAAGGAAATTTCAAAGAAGCTTTGAGACATTACACCGAAGCGTTGAAATTCTTGATACCTTTAGTCCAAGGTAGGCGTTTTATATAATTTCTTGCATTTTTCAACAAGCTCTGAGCAACTTTTCTGCATATTGCTATGATCTAAGGATGAAAATCGATTAACAGAGCAAGTATCGCTTTCCTTAGCGTTGACTTGCGGATGACAATGTAATCTTCTCTCTGAAATAATTAGATGTATGTATTTTTTTGCTGAACAGCTTTACTGGTGAAATGTTGTTAATTAATGTGGTTTGTGTTTTTAGACGAATGTGATTTAAATAAGAAAGCTGTGCTACAACGGAAAGTGGATTCGTATATTCGTCGAGCAGAAGAACTCAAATCCCAACTTGTGCCTCCAAAGCAGCGATCGAAGTCATTTCCTGCGAATTCCGCCGTCGAACTTCGTAAACTACTTTTCTCTCAGTCAGCTTAGACCTTTTTTAAAATGATAAGGAAATAGAGTGCG
The DNA here is from genome assembly GCA_020615345.1 of Triops cancriformis. Classification (NCBI taxonomy): domain Eukaryota; kingdom Metazoa; phylum Arthropoda; class Branchiopoda; order Notostraca; family Triopsidae; genus Triops; species Triops cancriformis. Next base: position 22,887 of record JAHZNP010000635.1, read on the forward strand.
AAATTTAGTTGTCCCTAGTTCCGAATGACGTAAGTCGGTAATGTTAGTGACAATTTAGAGTTAGTACTCAGTTGCGGCGTAAAATGCGAAAAAAAACTATTTGCTTATTTAGTACATGAAGTAAACGGACGATCCTCGTGACAATGCCGATTAAGTATAAAAACATTTCATATATTAAAAGTATTTCTTTTAACTTACATCTTTCATATTTGTATACAACATTCTTTATATAACATTGTCTGTCCTTCTGCCCGTTTTTTCCATTCTTGCTGTTTTCCTACGTTACGTTACTTCTTTTATTCTGTAGTTTAACTTTCAGTCTCCCTCCATAAATGATATTCCCATTGTAGGTCAGTTAGTCGCTACTACTCCAGCCTTAGCCACGGCGATTGAGATTGGTTTTGCGGCTGAAGATTACGCTCGCGAAGGCCAATACCAAAGTGCTTTGGAACGTTTCGAAATGGCGTTAGGAAAATTAATTCCATTATTGAACACCGAGCCCAAAGGCAGACGCCGAGACTTGCTTGTGCAGCAAGTAAGAATGAATATAAAGTGGCTTTCATTGCTTCACAAACTAATGTTTTAATGGAAATCGTAGGCACAGCTTTGGATGAGCAGCGCAGAAGAAGCTAAAAGTATACTACAAATGCAGCCACCTGTTGCTAACATGACTTCTTGGACCAGTTCTTTGGATGACACTTCACGTAAGCGTATTTTTAGTTGTTTTTTTTGGTGGTTTCGAGTATTTCTGGTTTGTCTTACCAATTTTTGATTAGGCAACTGCCGTTTGCAGTAAAGGTCGCAGCCAGTGAAATCATACACGTCCTTTTGTGAGTCATCATGGGAAGGTTGTTTTCTATTTCTTTGCAATGTTTATTTATTAGATTTTTACATTTATTTTTTATTTTTTTATTATAACATCTTGGTTCTCACTGTCCATCAGAAGCGCGGAATTGAGTGTGCAGTTTTATGAATTGTCTGTTGCACTGCAATAAACTTATCAGGATTCGTACAAGTTCCTAATTCGATAAAACGAACGGTTATGTCTTTCTTTCTATTTTTATTCCTGGTTCCATTATTGCACATAGACGTTCCGTATGAAAAGTTCGTGACTTACGTCACCACTTTCTCTGTCACGATATCGCTGCTCGGGACTCATTTAACTGAGCCCTCCCCCCCTCTATGCTGCAGTTTCGAAAAGCAAGAGCAGGTGACTATGCTCCAATGAGAGTGCTGCAAATATAGAAAAAAAGGAGCGAACAAAAACGAACGCTTACCTTTCTACCTGTCGTTTTCCTTTTTGAGCTGTCAGATTTGGTCTAATTATTCTGAGCGTTACTTGACTGAATTTTCTTATTTTATAGATCGGAAGATAGAGATCGCTTTGACGGTTCTCTGGGAAGACGCGTCCCGGAAATTAAGGAGAGAACATTAGAAAGGGTCCATCTAGTTCAGGTGAAAGGTTGATTCCAAGTCAGGGGAAAGCTGTTGTCTTGCAGAAAAGATGACACGATTCCGACCATCCAGGAAGAAAAACCATCAAATCTTCCTGAGAGAGAAATCGTATCCGTTCTGTTACTATATAGAGCCGCATATTATTTTTGTTATCCTATATAAGTTTTCTCCCCCCACGCACACCCCTTTTTCACTTTCACTTTTCAGACAGCGATTATCAAACCGAAACCTTCGAATCCATGTGTGTTGGCCAATGTGTGCAAAGGATTGTAAGACTTAAGTTGAATATCTATGTATGGAGCACGTTTTTCGGCTTTATTTTGTAATCCTGCGATTTTGACAAGGGATAACGCGTCTCACACGTGTGTGCGTGCGATAAGGTTAAGAAAATGGAACGTTTGTCGAAGGACAGCTCATATCAGTTTGAGTGAAAGTGGATGTCGAGATTTTTCTAACGGTATCCTGAGCTCCAAGGTCTCCTCCTGGTCTCTAGAAGTCGAACTCCCTACTGTACTGTGTTTGTGTTACGGTAAAGTCAACTGACGCTAAAGTTTTGGGCAAAAGCAGGTCAGTTTCTTGAGGAAATTTGAATGACATTAGACCTTCGATGAAAGCAAGAGACCGAGTCCCGTAATTCCGTTCTACTTTTTGCAGGAAAGACTACAAGCAACGAACGATTGAAGCGTTTTAGTTTTCAACGTGTCCAACGGTAAACAGGGAGGCAGTAGATGAAGAACGGAATTGGCAAATGATCAGCGAATTCAAATTTGCATGACGTCCATGTAGGGCATCAGTGAAGAATTAAATTGAGTTAAAGCGGGGAAGAGTTAAGAGTCAAGGAATTTGGAAATACGAAATGTGGTGAAGTTCTATGACTTTTGACTCCTCGTTCTACGTCGGGTGTACCAGTCGTACTTTGAAGATCTACAGTAATGCATTATATATTTTGAAGGAAAAAGACAAGGAAACACGGGAGATTTAGGTAAAGCGGATTACGGCTTCGTGTATTTAAGAGGTAAAGTCAAGGAATTTCGAAATATGGAATGCGGTGGAATTCTGTGACTTTTAACTCTTCGTTCTACGTCGGTTGTACCAGTTGTACATTGAAGGTCTAAAGTAATGTACTGTACGTATATTTTTAAGGGAAAAGAAAAGGAAACACGGGAGTTTCAAGTAAAGCGGATTACGGCTTCGAGTAGCGTTGGCTAGTCCCCCGAAGTAGTGCTAGTAGTAGTAATAGCAGTAGAAAATAACAAGCCCCAGTCCACACGCCAGTGGCCATTATGGCAATGAAGAGAAAGGGAAAGTGATCGTCATTACCTTGCCAGTAGTTGCACGCGTCTCTCTGTTTTCCAAGTAACCCTGGCTCGGTTGGGAAAACGGGTACAAACGCGGTCAATTGATGTAGGTCATTGAGAGAATACTGTAAAACTGCATTTAAATGAACAACGCACTTGCAAGGGGGGTTCACATCACTAGTAGTTTCCATAATCGAGCCAAGGCTTTCTGTTACAAATAAACAGAAATGCAATTAAAACTTTACAATCGTGATCAAGGAATTCTTGTGTGTCATTTAAAAAGTTAATTCAGTTTTCCAATTTGTTTACGAAATGGTCCAAATGTTCTTGAGACACTTGTGGACACTAGCAGCTACCCCGCACCAAGGGAAGATAGCCTCCCACTTCGAATTCATTAGTCCAAGAGCGAGTATCGGAGAAAGTTCTATAATCGACTAGATATAGTCAACGTCAAAGTATAGCAAACGCCTCCGGAACAAAATCCTGTATGGATTCTATTTGCCCCGAGCCTGTGGGAGAACCAAGACCGGACCCAGGATTTGATTCGCGGGAGGGGGTTAAGGCCCGTGTATACACACCCCTCTTATGGGCGAATAACATGGGGAATTCGGGGGATGGTTTCTCGATAATGGTTCCATCAATTTCGAATCAATGTTGGCAGTAAAGTTGTACTTATTAATATCTAGTGCGCATGATCGAGATTTTTTAAAATATGATTAGGTTAAATTTAAAAACTCTAGGCGAAATTTTTCACATTTTGAAATACGGAAAAATTTAATATATGGCTTTTTTGTGCAGTAGGGTTTTTTTCTATATTTTAGGGTGAACACAAGATTCAGATCGGACGATTAGTTTTTACGAAATCATTTACTAAAATTTAGGAATTCTAGTCATGATTTCGTAAAAACTACTCGTCCAATTTGAATCTTTCTTTCAGCAAAAAATAAAGCAGAAAGATATCTATGGCACAAGAAAACGAAATTTTACATTTGTCAAATTTTTCGAAATACGTAAAAATGTTCCTACAGTTTTTAAATTTGATTAAATCAAATTTAAAAAAAGTCTCAAACACGTGCACTAGATATCAATAAGAACAACTTTACTGCCAACATTGATTCTAAATTGACAGAACCATTATTGAGAAACCATCCCCCGAATTCCCCATGTTATTCGTCCATAAGAGGGGTGTGTATACCGGGGCCTTAAGGCCACTCTATACCACCCTTCTCTTATGGACGATTACATGGAAAACTTGCATGGACAATTTTGCATTTATCATTCAATGTTTCTCAAAATAATTCTGACGGTAAAGTTTAAGTTAATAATCCCTAGAATCTTACGAAGATATATTTTAGAAAAAGTTAAAAGATAATTTATAATTGCTCAAGGAACTTGTTAACTTTTTCCAGAATTCAGAATTTCGAAAATTTATCCACGTTTTTTCTTGGTTTTTAAGACGTACGACGTCGAATTTCAACGTACTCATGTTTTCGGCTTTCCTTTTGACCTTATTTCTGACGTATTAAAATTGAAATTTCCCTCCATCCCATGACTAGATCAAATCGGCTATCTCAGTATCCTTTAAAAATTTACATAGCGTTTTTTGTATTTAAAAAAATCATCACTAGTTCCAGCTCCAAACCCTAGTATTTCGTCTCAAATTATTGGTAAAGTTTTCCGTCTCAGTTGTAGAATAAGGTATTTCTTCACGTTAGATTCTATGTATTATTAAATCTAAAATTTTGGTCGAAACACTATCGAAAAATACGCTACAATTGTAGAGAAATCGTCAATACAATTTTCTCGTTTCTTCCATTTAGTCGATGTAAATTAAGAGAAAGGGTATACAGTGGCCTTAATAGACCTTTACACTTGATTATTTGGCATTTTCCCTAAAAGTATCAAAGACGTCCACGGCCTTGAGGGAAAACAATGAACAGTACCATATAACCACCCCTATACCCAGTGGTAAGGGACGTTACCCCCCTTCCCCTTTTTTTATAATTGTGAACATAGGTAAGTGTTCAATTGTCCCCCCAAAAAATCAGATGACTCAGAATTATCAGAATCCTCTCTTTCTCTTTAAACTCTTTTCATGCAATACCTTTAATTTTGGAAGACGTCTGGGCCATTGTAAGGCGAAAATGTGATCCAAGATTTTTTGAACGGGGGTAAGGTTAAAAAGTTGAACGGAGAGAGAGTGAAACAGAAAGAGAGATCCATGGCACCTTTTTACGTGTCACGCATGAGTTGAAGGGTGTATGGGAAAGTCTTAGTATTCGTAGTAGCGCCTAAAGTTGTAAAAATTACAGAATAGAACGAAAGAAAGAGACGAAGAACGGATTTTCAAATTGTAGAACACTTTTACTTTCCAGGACAGTGGGGAGTTTACTATACTACTATGGTTTTCTAGGTGATTGCAAAAAAATAGTTGACCCAGTTGGATCGACAGAGCTCAGTTTAAACCTTCGGCGTGGGGAAACGGATTTGTATACAGAACTGTAGTATGGTAGTAGTGGGATTGTTGAAGCAAAACAGGCCAGGGTCGGCTGGCACCCAGACACTAGTTAAATGAGCAGTGAAAGCAATTTTTTGACGTCATCACGCGATTTTGTATACAAAGTACATTGTTAACCTTTTTCTCCAATTTCCTTTACTCCGAAATGGATTCGACATTTACTACGACATATCCCTTACTGTTCCTAATGGAAAAAGTTTTAAAAATTTACTAATATTTTTCAAAATGTTCGCTGGAAGCTTCTAAAGAACCTGTTGCATTGATCCGGGAAATATGGAACACTCCAAGCCACCTTACATGCTGAGACTAATTTGATCATGTGGACCGTATTTTACTCCTTCTATTCGTTGTTGTACAATGGCGACATGGCTATTTAAATAGTTTTCTAACAATAATCATAACAGTTTCTCATTGATTACCTAATTTATTTTATGATTGATTGCTTAATTTCTTTGAGGGCTAATACATCAATATAAATAAAAAAACACATTTTACGCTTCTGGTAAGTTTCTACTGAAAAGTGATCCTTCAACAGACTGTCGAAATAAAGCTACGAAAACCCAATACAAATGGGCGGAGCAGAACGTATAGAAAGGGGAAAAGGGGGAGAAAATAAGAAAGAGAGAGGACGTAGGGTTTTACAGGCTTCCCTTAGCTTTCGTGAAAGCTGAAAGTGAGTTTGGGGAAAACAGTACCCAAGTCCGAGATTTGGTTTCAAGAGGGCAGTCGCGTGGCCAGAGAGCGACTGCGAGCCACTTTCTCCTAATGGACAACCTCTGTGTGGACAACGCAGGCAAGGTGCCCTTTCCTGATGCTTGATTTTGCTTTACTGGGCGGGTGAAAGCATCCACACTTTTCCCCTTTTAATTGTGATTTTATTCGTACACTTTTCTCTTCCGTTTTCATAATTGCACAGGAAAGTTCAGATCCTCTCCATGGCTTACTAATTAAGTTAACTTTCGCCGCTAAGGCTACTAGCGACATTTATATCCGGTCTACTATTTACGCTCCTACAGTTCAGTTTAAACACTTTTGTTGAAAATAAACGATAACGTTATTCGTCGATTGTTTTTCTAAAACTAATTTAAGTTGTGAGAACGCTTTTCTGAAATTGAGTTACGTCAAATGATTGATCCTGCGAACTATGAAGTCTGTTTCGGTTACGTAAATCACCACGTGCTGAAGGTGCTCATGAGGTTGTTCATTAAAACTTCCATGTTCTGTAAACTGAATATTACGCCAGTATTGGTTTACTTGGTTAATTTAATCTCGACACTTAAGTTAAGAACTGAACAGCTAAATTGTTAGTACTTAAACAAGAAACCGTCAAAAAAGAGTAATAATTTATAACATCGTTTAAACGATATTAAATATGTCGAGCTGACATGATACGCAAATTAAAAGCCGCATTATTCCTTCAAGCAGTGACATCTTCAGTGTTACAACTGCAATTATCTGACAACCGTGTTTTATTAATACTCAAGTTTGATTTTCGATATTTCCCCCAAATGTCTCAACTCCTGCTTATGTGAAAGTACTGAATATGCGTTTATTAATCACTGAAAGGGTTTACTTCACTTTATCACTAATATTACAATTCTATACAGTCACCTGTCACCTAATCGCTTAGTTTGGCAATAGACAAAGAGTCCAGTTCCCAAAGCACTTTTACTTTTGCTGTGCCGAATGGAAGCGTTACACAACAATTAGCACAGCTGTGTGCTATGCAGGGATTAACTGTAAATGTGTACCCTAAAAGAATTAGAAAGGGGAATGTTCCGGGGTAAGGAAGAGGGAAGAAATGAGCGAAGAAGAAGAGAGGAGAAGGGAGAGAGATACAGAGAAGGGGAAAGAGTCTAGATCAGGTTTGTTCAAAGGGAGGCGGGGCTTGTGAAGCAGAAGAAGTGAAAGCGACGCAGTCGACGCTCGGCCGTTTTCATTCCGTTCGCTTATTGTAGATTCCCTTTCCCTTTGCATTTCGGTTTCCGAAGGGCCGGCAAAAGCTTGGCAGTTGTCGAACGGAGTGGAAAACTGTGTGTCAAGAGCTGTGTGCGCGGCAGCGGTACCGACTCGTACCCCAAAGTGCGACAATTGGCTTCAGTCCTCGCTTTGCCGGTGCCCAGGACTCTGTCTAATTAAGATCGGGCTAACTCAAGCCTCATTTCAACGCATGTGGATGCAGAACTAGTGCAAAAAGAATATTTTCAATGGCAATTATCATTTGATTACTGTTCTATTTCTTTCGCGTTAAAAAAGTGACATGGCTGAAGTACAATTTACAAACTAGTGCGTGAACACCTTTTCCTAGGATTACTAGTGACCTGGATTCTTGTCTTTCTGCAATCCCAACGCTTTACAAAAGTTTAACAAAAGTTATTATCCCTTATCGGATTAAATCTGCGTCGCAGAAATCGTAAGTCCCTTTCTCTTTCTTTGAACTGTCTTGGGTGCGCAAAACCAGACAGTTATTTTTGAATACAACCGCCGTCCTAAGGTTTCACACCATTGTGTAAATGTATACAAACGCCAGACAAACTGTGAAGCAGTGAGATTTCTGTCGGTCGACAAGAGCTCGCGTTTGTAAAGTAAATATTTTGTCCGACGAGGGACTCGGACTTCGTGGTAATGTTTTGACTCGCCTTCGGGACTCGCGGACGAGGGGCTTATGGCGGGCCAACATCCGTCGATCGATATAACCGTAGGTGGAAGCGAGCGAAATATGCGTAGGTGTTAAATCAGATTGACTTTTGTAGCATTCGCGGTGGGGAAACACAAAATGTGTCTTCGGAAATGGGAAAGAATGGCTTCAACAAGATTGGTGCGACTCAGCCATAAAATGGGACTCATTGTTTTGGGTGCTAAGCAGTAAAAGCCGCAGGTCTTAATTACACGGTTTCCTAATTTTGTGGAAACTTTTGTCTCCCGTTTTTCGAAAGTTGCTTCAAGAAAACGGAGTTGCGCTTGCTTGCACTTTCACCCTTCATTTTACGCGGTATGACCAAGGTAAGAACGTTGGTGACAGGTTATCCCTTTTGGATTTACTGTAATAGGTAGGAAAAAAAGTATTGGGAAAAGTGGAAATCGTCGAGGAAAACTGAAGAAGTGAAAAGCGAAAAGGCACCCAGGAACTTTCTTTTTCCTATAGGGAACTTTCGCGGGCAAAGAAGACTCCCTTTGTAGTCGCCAGGGAGCGCATTGAGCAAGAAAAGAGAAAGAAAGTGGGGACTAGGTTAAAGGTCATAGTTTTTTTCCCCTTTTGGCTCCAGTGGCGAGTCTTAATTAAAAGACATGTATTGATTAACGATGCTGCGTCGCAGTTCTTACGAAAGGTCCACTTTGAAAGCCGCCAAAATTACTTAATGCACTCACCGGCACAACTTGGGGCAATTACTTTCTTTCCCTTGTACACTTACCCAACTTCTGTATTATCAACTGACGCCCACCAGATTCACGTTGGCTTAACTTCCACACTATGAATTACCGGAGGCTCTTCTTCACTTTCTTTTCTCCGCTAATGCTATACAAATTTCAACTGTTTGTTTACAAAACTGTCTACAAATTTTCTCTTTTTATGAAACATACGAGTTGAATATATTCTACTTAAAATCGTTACAAAGTATGTTAAGATTTTCTAGAATTTGTATAGACAATATTAACACATGTACACCGAACGCATCTGCATAATTCGCATGCACACATAAGCTCGACATTGAGTTTAACGTTAATTTCTATTAAATATTCTTCGCAGATTAAGTATTCGTGGCATTAGAATTTTTATTTAGGCCGTTTTAAATCTTATTATATATTAATATATAAAATATTATTCACCATTTCAACTTGATCATGTGATTTTGTTACCATAATTTCATTTATAATTAATACTTTAATTTCATCTGCTCATAATTTTTTTGGTTAAAATTTCGTGTAGAGTTATTCGGATTTAAGACAAGAAACTAATTATTAGTCCCTTTTGTCTTGTACCAGAAGGGTAAAAAAAAAGTTGCCACGAGTTTTCAAGCTGAGGAGTCAGAAAGAGAAAGTATTCTCACGAGTGAATTCAAATTCGAAAATTTCTCGAACGTGAAATCGGCTGGCTCGCTTTGCACGTTGGAATTCTCTTCTCACTGCGCGTCTAACGTTTCTCAAACGCACAGCTCAGGAGCTTTTGAAGGGAAAGTGTAAATTCGTTTTCGTTTTGCGCGCCCTATTGTCCTTTCAAACGCAGGTTAGAAAGTTCGTGCACCGAGAAAACGTTTTCCTTTCTTATATCCTTTTCAACTGATAAAACTCGGTTTTATCCCAGCCACACTAGACTCGGTGTATGTCCTCAATAATGCAACAAGCAGGCCAATCTGAATAGAACTATACGATCTAGAAAAACCGCTCATTGTTCTTCCATTTCTTTTGCTTTACTTCACTTCCATTAGCTGTACACTCTTTCTACAAAAAAATAAAAAATAAAGTAAAAATCGCCAGCAGTAAATAAAGCAACCCGCTTTTTTATTACTTCAAGGTAAACTGGCTTGCCTGGCTGATAACGCTCAAGTAACACGAGGCGAAATGTACTGTACGTACTGTACGCATATATTATACATATTCAAACGTTACAGAACTGGGTGCTACATCTTCATGAGTGAGACACAAAAGCAAGCAACTTGGGACGACAGAGAATACACAGCGACGGGTGGGGGGAAAAAGAGAAAACGTCTGCTATTTCTGTTACACTTTTTTCACAAACCTCTGCTTTCCCTCTTTTCCAATCCGTCTGTTGTGCGAAAAACATGAACTAGGGGTGGCATTGTCAGACGTTTAAAGAACCTTCAAGGATTTCTCATTGACTGGCGCCTTAAACTCAAAGTGTCTTTCATAGCTTCAAACATTGAAAGACTCTCAAGTTTTCTCACTTTTTCCGTCTTAAATTATCGTAGAGCCCACGATTTTCGTAAATTTTTGGATAATCTCTTTACAATTATGCTTGCAGTCAAATTTTGGAGTTTTTTTTAAATTTAAATGGAATTCTAAAAACACTGGTGTATAGCACATCGGCTGCTAAATATTTCGTACTGATATCTTACATAATGATTACTATAAAGAGTAATTTCCGATTTAAATTATAACTACCAGCAATGTTTCACAAAACTGTCATTAAGCCACTTATGCTACTTTTGTCATTTTAAATTATTGTTATTATTATTATTTTTAAACTAGTAATCTCGATAACTGTTATCGTACAAGCTGCGGTAACTTCCTGTTTAAAATTGTAACTACTAGCAATGTTTTACAAAAGTTTCATTAAAGTAAGTCACTTATGCTACCTTTTTCATGTCATACTCTTATTTTTATTATTTATTCTTATTCTTATTAAATTAGTTATTCTCGATCATTGTTATTGTTCTAGCTCCAGTCAACTGCTTGACAATTTCCTTTTGCAGGAGTTATCGCTCAGTTTTAAACACAAATCCCTTTAGCACAAACCGAAGTAACCGCTTTCTAGTTAAATAGCATTCAAGGTTGTTTCTCACTCAACTTGAATCGTGAAAGCCTTAAAAAATGTAAGATTTTTCTTTAAAGAAATACCTTACGTCTATTTTCCTGTGTAAATTGACCCCCATCCCACCTCCACGCATCGTAAGTCGAGTCTCTGCACAAAAGGGACAGATAACAAAAGGTTAGGCATTTTTTCTTAAAAAAAGCTCCCAAGGTCGACCATGTCACGCTCTCCAGACAGCCAGTTTAAAAATTACCCAGAAAAAGCGAAAGAAAGCTCCTTCTCTTCCAGCTCTCCACGTTTACTTCCTTTAATATTCTTTCTTCGGTTTCAAATGTCATTGGGGAGTCCGATGTCGAGCTCTTACGTGCAACTAACGTTGGGCAAGCTCTTTTCCTCCTCCTTCTTTGATCACTTCCTCACATACGCGCCTTAGATTTCCCATACACTATTTTCCCTGCTTTCCCCTTCGGTACGAAAACCCCAGCTTACGATAAGGTAAACGCTTTATCGTTTGTACTGAAGTGAAATCGTAGAAGGAAACGCCCCTCCCTCCCGTTCTCCTTAGCTCAAAGTCGTAGTAGCAGATTGAATTGGACTGTTCGAGTAAACCTTATGCTCCAGTTTATTCCAAAAAGAAGAGCAGCGAAAACGCTGGCGTTCCTGTCTCCCGTCTCCAAAATGATTTTGCGCAAGAAAAAGCTCAGGTGAGGAGGAAAAAAGGGGGCGAGAAAGAAGGTAGGTGCTTACGAAGGAGAAAAATACAAGGCGAGTGGGTTTTTACATATATATTCCTCACAGTGTCCCAATGTTAAAAGAAAATCAAGGTCGCATTTACCTTGAGGGACTTTCACATAGGGCTTTGCACCTGGATTCCCCTGGTAGCTCCGCCTTCTCCCTCCCTAATTACGCTCTTCTTTACCTTTCCTTTTCTTTCCTCCTTTCGTTGAGGTTAGGAGTTGGGAGCAATTTATCAAGCAAGGCACATATTCTCTAGTCTTTTTTGTCTTTTTTTTCAAGTTTTCCAAGGTTCGCTCTTGACGGGAGGAGCAGCTCTTGTTTCTCCGCAGGTAGGCGGGACGTTGATTTTTTTCCCCGACCGTACTTTCGATTTCAACACAGGAACGCCAGGCGTCTCTCCTTTCCTCCCGTTGTACCAAACCACCTACTTTCCCTCCTTTCCACCCCCCCCCCATTCTTGAAACGCCCTTCTGGCCTTCTTCCTCGTGAACGTTGACGGACGACGAGGCGACGGAGTGGACTTGAACGCCGTGGCGAAGGTAGCACAAACCCCCGCTCTGGAAACGTTCACTTTCACTTTCCTTTGGAAACAAGCGTTGGACCATCCCAACACCCTGAAACTCCCGGGAGTGAACGTTGCTTTTCTTGCGCAAATTTTCATTTCTCATGAGTGGTCATTCCGCTGGATCTTTAATGTGAAAATCGAAAGTGAAACTGTTTGAACTTAAGACAGTGCAAAATTGGGGAGTGAGAAAGTTTCGTACCTTGTTTAAAACGGTGACCAAAAAATGCGGGATTGGTGCAGGTTAGTTTAGTATTGTTTCGGGTCGGATTTTTAAAACAACGTAGCTCATGGATTTTTTTAAGATTGTGTTTTTAGATGTTTTATTAATATTTAAATACGTTTAGAATGTTAATTACCATGAAATATGTTAGAATGTTAAATACCATGAAATACGTTTAGAATGATAGATACCATGATGTCTAATGAAATGCTTTTAGAGCGTTGAATAAAGCTAGTTTACGTAGGTTTGTCTCAGTATTACCATTCAAGGAATGCTTAACACTGCGTAATGCTTATTTAGTACTAATGAATGTTTAAAAGCACATTTGGCGTGAAACTATTTTGAAGTAATATATTGAAGAAATATTCAGCTGTGCGTTTGAAGTATGTAAAACCTACATGAAAATACCGCGTCAAAACATGTCAATTGTATGTCGCGTTTATTTATTTTTTCAATGTAATAATTTGGGATATTTGTACTTAATTATTTAGTTGGCCCATAAGCTCCGACATGACTTTATGTTACAAAGGATTGAATGAACGTGCCAGAACTTATTGACCATTCAGAGAAAAACTATCAAATTGGTTTGAGGAAAATTTCTGGAAAAGAATAGCAAGGTGTTGGAATAGTTTAAATGGGTTTGACGGGTCTTTTTCCGTCTTGGAATGTTTTGCTTTGATTTCGTTTAGGACCTCCTTATTACCCGTTTCTATAGCGTTATTCAACACCTTTCTTTGGCTTGGCTGTCAAATCCCTTTCCTTTGAGCGTTCAAGTCGGCAATTTCCATGTAGCTGTATGCGTGCGTGTAGTCTAAAGTAAAGGACCCTCACCTCGTCGACTATTCTCAATTCCCCAGGGCACTTTCACTTTCAAAAGGCCAAACTTTGGTGCTTATGGCGATGGAAAAGAGAGAGACGGAGAAAAAAGTTAAAAACTTCCACAATAGGGACTACACTTTTACTTTCTGTTTAGCAGACCACATAACTGGCATACCTCTCATTTAAGGCCGAAACTAGTTTGTAAAGCGAAAAAATGCATTAGAATGAATTCCCCTTATGGTCAAGCAACATTGAATAGTCTGCAGTAAAATCTTAACAGTTCTCGTTATTGATTTGCTGTTATCTATAACCCAACATATTACATTTGCTCTCTTAACTGATTTTTTGCACGAAAAAGTAGTGAATTGAACATTTACTAAAAGTATTGTACTAAGTAGCACATTTAATAAAAGTAGTAAATAGAACATAGGAAAGTCGTAAATAAAACATTTACTGAAAGTAGTAAATTGAGCATTTACTGAAATTAATAAATTGAACATAGTAAATATTGAAAATAGTAAATCGAACATTTAGTGAAAGTAGTGTGGAACATTCACTGAAAGTAGTAAATTGAACATTCATTGAAAGTAGTAAATTGAACGTTTACCGAAATTAGTAAACTCAACATGTAAATAGAGCATTTACTGAAAGTCTATCCCGTAAATTGTGGCATGAAATCTCTCATGAAGAGAATTATTGTAAAGGCGCAGTACGTGCAACCTATGTCGAAAATATCTCTAACAATTTTGAGACATTGTTTCCCGAACATACATAGCCATTTTGAATAGTTGGATAGATATGGAAACAGTGAACAGGATATTTTATAAATATATAAATGCTCCAAGTTCCTGGAACATTTCTGTCGCTTGATGTCGAGGAAAAAGCTGGCTAATAATGAAATTTAATTCCAATCGTGTCCTATTCGTTATACACAGGTACGAGGAGGCTCGGGATGTTCGAAAGGTACCTTAAAGGGCGAAAACTAGTTTCTAGACGCTTGTTCGTTCCTGATCTGTTCTCGTTTCGGAATTAGTTCATTTTTCCCGCACCCACATACGAACGCTAAGGGCCGTGAAGGTTTTCCTTCTCTTGTGAGTCTGTCTTTCGTAAAAAATCCATGTCCTTGAACAGGATAAACAGCGGCGAAAAGCGCAAGCGAGCAAAGAGAAACAGTTCTCTTCTCCTCTCTTTTAACGCTTTCACTCTCCTTTGCCCTTTCTTTTGCGTCTGGTTTTTAGGAGGTAGAGTTAAGTGCGAAAGATACCAGGCGAATTAGCATACAAGACCTTGCGCTATGGAATGACTCACAACCGAGATTAGCTTTAACTAGTGTGAATTAAACGATTTACCGCTTCACCATACTTCACTTCTTGAACACGGATGACATGTGTTGACAGATACTTTTACCTCCCTAATTAACGGCACCATGACGGAGATAAATGATGTGTTAACCGGCATGTTCCGATTTGAGGATCGGATGTAGGTTTACGTCATAAACGTAGTGTACCAAACTCGTTTTGCGCGGTGACGCTTCGGACACGTGGTCTCGTCTTACGCATGTGTTGCGTATTACGCTTGTGTTGCGCATTACGCGTGTGTTGCGTATTACTCCGAATTTGTTTACCCCTTTTTTATTTTTGCGGTATTAACTCCATGAATGTATTTCGAATTAGCTGTAAATTTGTTTCGACACGAATTCTAATTTGCAGCGTGAAACAGTTGGTGTTTCAATGCAAATGCAAAACAAAATGACCTAGTCCAACCGTGAAATTTATAGAACGGTTGTTGTTTTTACTTACAGTGTATATAGAATGGGTCCTGTGGATGGTCCAGGTGGGCGTGGTCTCGGTGGGAGTGGCCACGGTCAAGTAGCATTGGGATGGCTACGGCATGATGAAGCGTTGACAAAAATGGCGGCTGTCTGTTGGGACAAAGACCGGTTCACAGATGTCACTATCTTCTGTGAAGATCGAGCGCTGGTAGCGCATAGGTAATTTTTTTAATTTTATTTTTAAAATAAGTATTTTGTGTAGTACCTGTATGTGTTAGAAATTATGTTGTCTTTAATGAAGCTTATTTAATTGAGAAAATATTTTGTGTTTTGTAGATTGGTATTAGCGAGTATGAGTCCCATGTTGGCGGCGCTGTTGGCAGATGTCGAAGGAGCTGATACGACACTCATTTTACCGGAAGTGAAAGCGGAAGATATGCACTTATTGCTGCAGTTTATTTATCAAGGCGAAGTGATTTTGCCGCCAAGGAGAACAGCGGCGTTGCTGGAATTAGCTGCGTTGCTTTGCATTGCAGGTAAAAACATGGAAATAAAATTTTAAAATAACTTGTTTGGTTAAGGACACTGTATACCGTTTCTCGTATTTTACTTTGAGTGAATGGGAGAAACGAGAAAACAGCATGAACGATTTTTCCGTAACTGTTGCATATTTTTCGACAATTTTTCAACCAAAATTTGAAAATTAATAATAACTAGAAGCTAACGTGGAGAAATGTTCGAAATTCAGGATTTTCGAGAAAAGCAGACAAATTCCTTGAACAATTGTATATTACCTTTGCCTATTTTCCAAAAATCTCTTCGAGAGATTCTGGGAATTATCAACTAAAACTTTACTGACAAGATTACTTCGAGAAACATTTGACTGGTAAATTTAAAATCGTCCACGCAATTTTTCCATGTAATCATCCGTAAAAGAAGGACGGTATACAGTTAAATAGCATGAGTGGCGTTGGGAGAATTCATTTGTGTACCGACATTTTGATTTACGATGGAAGTTGTCCATACATGACAGGTATTGTGAATTACAACTCGATTCGTATTTTCCAGGTGTGAGTGGCGACTCAGCCGCTGTTCGTTCAGATATCCCACCTTCTCCACCTCACTCCGACTCGGCGACAGAACAAGTCTCGGATACAAACTCGAATGACTGCGAAGAGCCCATCAGTACTTCACCTTTACCCAGATCAAGTAGTAATTTGCTTGACGTTGTGAAAACAGAAAAGAGCGACGAAGATGAGTTTCACGAAAAGGACTCAGCTACACACAATTCGGAAGAACCTATGGATTTGGCAAAGCCTGAAGTAAGTCTTTAAGCAAATATATTGAGACTAGTAAGACAAAACAATATGAAATAAATACAACTAGGGATCCTTAGTGACGTATGTTTCGCTTACGTTTCCCTTAATGCAAATTTCCTTTGTTTCTTTCATTATATGAGAATATTGTAATTCATATTAATTCATGTTAACTATCATAATTCATATGAATTGCTGTTTATTATAATTCGTATGAAAATTCATTTGTTTTTCATTATTTGTATATTCACTGTTTCTTCCTTTTTCTCAGTTTGTTTCATGCAGAAATTATTTATTAGAAATTAAAAAAATGAAGCGTTACGGGATATTTACTAAACACATTTTTATGAACGTCTAGATTCGTGTTGCTCGTGATTTGCGTCCTGAACCGGTGCGTGTCCGTTCTCGCTCAGAAGACCCGTCCTTACCGACTTTGCCTTTGGGTTCTTTGGCCCGTCTCGTCCATTCCTCCACGCCCATCACTACAACCACGTCCTTGTCCACAAAGCTGAAAAAGACCCGCGACCGCGATGCCTTGCACTATTTTCCTTACCATCAGTTCCGAAATTATCCCTTTTCGTTAAATCTGGCGCCCGTGACCGTGAACCACAGCCATTCTCGTAGCGAACATCCCCATCCGCGGTGGAAACCACGCCATTCGCGCAAGAGCAGCCGGAGTCGTAGCCGAAGCCGGAGTCACAGCCGAGGTCGAGACTCGGATTCAGACTATGACGTAGGAGTGGATGTCCATTTGGATGTTGACTCGGACCGCGAGATTGATCTAAGCATCAAGGATAAGAAAAGCGAACAAGGTTGTCCCAAATGTGGCGAAATCTGGGACAAATATTCGTCCCCCGGTACCCGACACGTTTGTCACCACGGCACAAACTTAGCGGACAGTGTCAACCTACGACTTATGGCCGCTGATAAAATGCTCCTCTTACCACCCGGTTTGAACTCCACGTCGTCCGTAAACGGAAGCAGTAACGGCGTAGACCCACGGCGGACTTACCTCGACGCCCTCTTGCAGGACAGCTTAGTACAACAATCCTATATCGTCCTCCCCTCTCATCACCTTGAAGGAGAACGTAATGGTGAGTACTGTCGTCATCTATTAAAAGCCCAAGCGAAATTTTGTGTCCAACGATGTAATATCGCAAAAGCAGGATACATCAGTTTACCGTCTAGTAGAGATATAGCAGAACATATCACTGAATTAAGAAATACAGTATATGAAGAAAACGAAAAAGTAAACGCTAGTATCATTACAAAGTGTTTCTCCATTTCAGTAATTTTATATTATTGCACTATGCGAAATGTGTCGCTTCGCCTTTATCAATCTTGTATGAATATATTTTGTAATCTAATTTGCGCGAAATATTCGTTTCATAACTGCGTTTCATAACTGGCTTGCGACACATTTTAAGGCCACTGTATACCCCTTCTCTTATTTTATATTGCGTGAATGGGTGAACGAGAAAATTGCGCTGACGATTTTTTCATAACTGTTGGATATTTTTCGGTAATTTTTCGGCCAAAAATTTTACAATGAATAATAACCTGAGTTTAACTTGTAGAAATTTCGGAATTTGGAAAAAAGCAGATTCCTGCAACAATTACAAATTACTTTTGACTTCGTTCAAAAATGTCTCGGAAAGATTCTGAGGATTATAAATTAAACCTTCACTGTCAAAATTACTTCGAGAAACATCGAATGGTAAACGAAAAATCGTCCACGCAAGTTTCCCATGTAATCGTCCATAAGAGAAGGGCAGTATAACAGTGGCTTTAAGTGGAAAGCTTGGCAATTGAATCCGGTGAAAGTCTGGTAAATTATTCCAGTTCATGCGATGCGTGGAATGTATAAGAACCCAAATGGTCTAAATTATTTCTTAAGCCTTGCAAGAAAATGGCAGTTCCGTCTTTTAACGTACTGTATGGTATGCATAGTATTACAAATGTATTACAAATTAAGTTCACATAACTATTGAACGTTCAGACTTATTGGCCTCCCGAAGCAATCCGTTCTCCTAGAAAGACTGAGCCATGTGATTAAGCCGATTTGTTCAGGTTTTAGTGGATCTCTTTTTTCTGTCGACAACTTGTATTTGGCTATACAATTAGACCTCCGAGAAAGCAAACAAACAGTTATTTTAATGATTTAGGATTAAAATGCACAACTCATTGTAATTGTTACCGACAGTTTAAGCGATTTTCTCAGAAACTTCCCGTGTTTGTCAACTCTCTCTTCCTTAAGTCCAGTTTTCGACGCAAACTTTAATCATGTCCGTGATTGTGACATTCGTAAGTGATAAATTGGGGTGAAAGGTGATCACGTGACCTCTCAGACTCGTAATACCTTTTGTGTGAGGTGAAAGGAGGTGAAAACAGGCCAGGGTATATAAGGGTTTACTTTTGGGCCGTTCTATCATTTAGGAGAAATCAGAGTAACTTGAATAGCTGATAGCATTGACGTTGGAAACAAGCTTTTTTGTTTTAATTTATTTATATTTATTTATCAAATATGTCGTTCTTCTGCGATCAGTTTTCCTTCTACGATCTCTTCCCAAACTTTCCGAACTATTTGGATCTTACAGGTAGATTTCGTCTAATTTCGTACAATAACGGAACTGAATTGCTGTGTAAAATGTACAAAGCATTGTATTTATATATATTTTTTATGTTTCTCAGGACCAACCGGGAATGGTATGCTCACACAGCCTCCCTCCTATACACGTGATCGCGAAGATTCTCCTGAGTATGTGGAAACCACTTTCCAAGAAACTTTGTCTACCGATACTTCGTCCGACTTGTCGCCAACAATGTACGCCGCGTACCACCAGCGTTCCCTGGAAGTGGGAGGGAATCAGCAGAGTGACAACGCGACACCGAACCAACAGCAATCGTCTGCGTTAGCTCTGAATGGGCGGAGCTACTCACCAGCGTCTTTGGTAACAGGAACCGGCAACAGCAACTGCGGTTCAACGACGGGGAAACGCAACGGAAAAGAAGGCAAGGAAGGTTACAGCTGCCCACAATGTCGCAAAATGTTCACATCCTCTTCGAATTTAGCCGTCCACGCAATGATTCATACGGGTACGAAACCCTTCAAGTGCGAATTGTGTTCCTGGGCTTTCAGGCAAAAGGCGCATCTGCAAAAACACATGCGTCATATCCACAAAATCATGGTGGTTAAGTGAACATGGATTTGAACAGTGTCCCTGATCCGCCTTGACGTAGCACTTGATGGTTGTGTGGTTTTATGTAAAAGGACAGTATAGATGGAAAATCTGATGATAAAATTTGTTCACTCCCCAACGGTCTCATTTGTACCATAGCAATGTTTTTTTTATAAAGAGGGAAGAAGGTAATGTTTTTGAAATTTGTACACTGCCAAGGATGGGTTTTTAGTTTGCTGTTTTATATTTTATATTTCATTTTGTACGTCTGTTGCTGAAATGGCTGGGAAGGTGATGGGTTCTTCGGGGAAGGGTGTTCACAAACGGGGGAAAAATTCCTGAGGTTCCTGCAACTACATTTTGTGAAGGTAAATCATGTTTTGTAGTTTACAAAGGTATGTGAATGTATGTCTGTGTAACAAACATACAAAAGCTTTGTTTGGGCTATTTTATAACGAAACAGTTCTTTTGTTTTCCCATCTGTGAGAAATAAGTAATATTATTCTTGGCTGGTTGGGATAAGAAAGTGAACTAGGACGAACGTAGGTATTCGCAGTATTTGGGTACGTGAAAAGGTGAAAATGATAATTTTTATGTCATAAGAATTAACACGTATTTCGGACTAATGTCATTAGTCCGAAATACGTGTTCGTTTTTTCCACATTTTTGTTTGTGATTAATTTTTCAATGCATTTGGGCGTCGCCGCACAATTTTGATACGCCAAGTTTGCGGCGAGCATGGCAGTTTTGTGGACCATATGGTATGTAATCTGTTACTGAAGCGATTAATTTTTATTGTTGTTTGAAATACGGCGTGCGCTTAGCTCGTGGCCATAGCTGGTTATATACGTGCAAATTTAATATAGTTGGATATTGGAGCGGTGCATATACAGAGCTGTAGCGAGCGCGCTCGAATTTTCGCGAGCGATGAGCGCGATTGCTCGTTTCATTATTTTGCGAGCGCGTGCGCAGACAAACGAGCGTGCGCTCGCGGTAGTAGCGCCACCATGCAGCTTATACGCGTACTACACAGACATTTATAAATCCTGCACAAACTTCACTTTTGACTTTGCAATTATTTTCTTATATGAATTTAATTCTTGTCTTAAAGGGCAATGGCCACCAAAAAACAACTTTAACTTATAAAAAAGAGCGAAAAATCTAATTTCCGGATATAAGTGTCTTTCTCTCAGGTGCGAAATAATAACGTAGATATTTAGGAAATAAGAAATCTGAAATTCAAATTTTGGCTTCCGTGACGTCACACTTCTCATGGGGGGAAAAGGCCTAAAATTTGAAAATAAATATCTCCAGAACGGCTGGTCAGAAAAAATCGAAACAAAATTCCCTATGCTTAGAATAATGTGTAGCATAATAATCCATCAAAATATATATGCGTTTTTGGTGTCCATTGTCCATGGAATTAAAATTTTGGCTTCCGTAACGTCACGCTTCTCATGGCGGGAAAAGGCCTAAAATTTGAAAATAAATATCTCCAGAACGGCTGGTCAGAAAAAATCGAAACAAAATTCCCTATGCTTAGAATAATGTGTAGTATAATAATCCATCAATATATATATGCGTTTTTGGTGTCCATTGTCCATGGAATTAAAATTTTGGCTTCCGTAACGTCACGCTTCTCATGGCGGGAAAAGGCCTAAAATTTGAAAATAAATATCTCCAGAACGGCTGGTCAGAAAAAATCGAAACAAAATTCCCTATGCTTAGAATAATGTGTAGTATAATAATCCATCAAAATATATATGCGTTTTTGGTGTCCATTGTCCATGGAATTAAAATTTTGGCTTCCGTAACGTCACGCTTCTCATGGCGGGAAAAGGCCTAAAATTTGAAAATAAATATCTCCAGAAGGGCTGGTCAGAAAAAATCGAAACAAAATTCCCTATGCTTAGAATAATGTGTAGTATAATAATCCATCAAAATCTCTATATGCGTTTTTGGTGGCCATTGCCCATTCAGAGAAAAGCCAACAAGGCTCAAAATGATTCTGGTCGTCGTAAATTTTGTCACTGAAATGAAGTAGGATTATTTTCTAAAATCAATTTTGGGCCCGTTTTATGTGCATGGAGCATAAGAGTGCACTCAGTTATAAGTTGAATAAAGCAATTGGATGAAACCGAAGCTGAGTTTTTAATAACGAGTGAAACTATAATTAATTCCTTTAAGGCCACGGTGGAGGCAAAGCGCTTCCTGCCCAATAGCATGGGGAGCTTGCGTGGAAGATTTCGCGAGTAGGTCTTAAAATTTTACCGAACTTTCTTTACCGTAAAGTTTTCGCACTTGACTAGCGTGTGGTAAAGCTTGGGTTTTGTGATTCATACAATAGTAAATTATCTGGCTTGAATAATCATATCATAATGATTATATCTGACTTCAAGCCAGATAATTTACTATTGTACGATTCGCAAAACCCAAGCTTTACCACACGCTAGTCAAGTGCG
>JAHZNP010000636.1:0-44703 GCA_020615345.1 Triops cancriformis
GTCTTCAACTCTTTCTCTCGTTCTCTCCCTTCCACTTCGACTCTCTACTGCGGGCCCTTTTATAGTTGACTTTGGGAGATGCCGACCTCAGCGATTCCGGTCCGACTCTGCTGACTCGGGACCAGGACCGCTGAGACAGTTGGGGAATTACAAGGCTGACTCAGCGACCTTGGTCCGATTCTGCTGACTCGGGACCAGGACCGCTGAGACAGTTGGGGAATTACAAGGCTGACTCAGCGACCTTGGTCCGATTCTGCTGACTCGGGACCAGGCTCGCTGAGTCGGTTGGGAAACACAGTGGTGACTCAGCGACCCTGGCTCGATCCTGCTGATTCGGGACCAGGTCCGACGAGGTAAGTGGATCAATTGAAAAGCTGTTGTAGTCAGAGCGAAATTTTTTGGTAAAAAAGTAGATCAGACAAATTCCACTGAGGGACAAGACATTTCAGCCGCGTGTCTCTATTTTTATCAGTTAGGATCATTCACTTACTTTTTTCTAGTAAGCATACGAGTTTTCATGTGAAAGGTAAACATTGATATTTAAACAGAAACTGACGTGAAAGAGAATCACAGCAAGGTCTGTCAAATGGATTGTTGTCACTTGTATCAGTTTATCATAATTTGTAGATAGTAATTAAGATATTAACTTTTGGAACGTAATGTACAAAAACTTCAGTCAAGTATTCTAAAGGAAAGAGATAAGTCGAGAATCCTATGTTTGCCCTTGATATCTCGAATGTTCCTAGAATAGGGAAATTTCTCTGTGTTCTTCAGGTCATTTACGTATATTGTATTGAGTACAAAAGCGATCGCGATATCAAGTAATGTATTGAGGATAATTTATACTGGACTTATCTCCTTTAAACTGCTTCATTAATTCTGTTACCATTGAGCTCCGTTATTATTCTTGAACATAATTCTGTACGAAAGTAAAGGAATAATATACACAGTAATATAGACTGCACAATTCTTCTCATTGAAGAGGTCGGGGGCCAGATAGAGGGCCATTGAGGGCCAGAGTGGCCCTGGGGCCACGAGCTGAACAACACGGTTATAGAACAAGTTGAAAGTTAGTAGTTCTCTAGCGTATTTTCTTATTCATTTAATTTCCATCGTAGGTATCTGCCTTTTCATGATCTCACGTAATTTTGTACGAGGCATTATAAAGCCAATAGCGATGACCACGTGCGAATATTACGAAGTGTTTTACAAAAAGGAGATTTTTAAGCGGTTTTGCGTTAAACCGTTCCAGTTATCATTGACCTTACGACTATAATTTTTCAAAATATGTGTAAACTTTTTCAATTAATAATAAACAAAAAGATATGGCTAAACAAAAATTATGCGTATAACGAGGTATCGAACGAGACAGGAGCAAGCTGTAGACTTCAAGTCAATTCCACTATGCATCTTGAAATAGCCTGAGGCGTGTATCGGAAGATGAAACGATGGCAACATGGCGGATTAGATGAGATGTGAATCAGCCACTAGCTACCTGAAGGATCTAAATGATGTACCTCTCCATCTACTCTTCGATTGAAGCGAATAAAATTAAGGAAAGAACAGTGCTATCGAAAACTGTGTTCCTAAAAGTACGCTATAACGCCCATAACCTAATACAGACCCTAATCTTTTCCAAGACGAGCCAGATTATGCAGATCAGCAGCCACAATTAAACAACTAAGAAGCCACAAATACTCAAACCCCTTTTCTCCCTACAAGAGTGTACCCCACTCCTACTTTTCACTTCACTTTTGTTCAGTTTTGTGATTAACTTTTAACACCGCAAGGTGCCACCAATAATAGACGCAAGCCTACGTTGGGTTCGGAATTATTTTATGCTATGTATAACTAGAATATAAACTTAGTTTAAATTTAAGCGTCTCGTATACGGATAATTGGACTCGTCATTGGTCATTTATTTTAACTTTTCATTCTTTCTAAGCACATACTAGCTCGTCCGACAGCGAGAGCACTTCTAATCTAAAAGAATAATTTCGAACTAAGTTTAGTTGCAAAGTGAATGGGAATTGGCAACCATGGTAGTTGTACTTTTAACGACCTGTCCGTAATCTCTTTTACAAGCGGCGACTGTACGACAATGTCACACGCACTGAAAATTACCCCACATTTATTGTGCTGGGTACGGATTCGAAATCTGGTGTTCAGCTACACGACGACATATTTTCTGAATTTCACTATTTAAAAAAATGTGAAATGGACGACTAATCCACAGAGCGTCTTTCGAGACAGTCAGATTTTTCTAAAGCGTATTAAAAATTAAAAGGTTAAGCATGTATCCCCCAAGACGAAACAGTAAGATTCGAAGGACAGCGGCTTGTTTTACGAATTGAAGAACGAATCGATAGCTCGTGCCAGTTAGCTCGCGTGATAGGGGAATTATTCAGTTGTCAACGTTTCCTGAGTGTAACAAGTCCAGGTAGCATGGCAAAGGAGTCGTGTACAGTACTTGGTGGTGTACGAAATAGCCCAGCGCAGATTGGAGACTGGGTGTTATGGAGATGAGCGGACCGATCAATACACGCCACGTTCGTGTGCTGCTAGACCCGAGCGCTTCCTTTGGATCCGCTTTTAAGCTGGACTTGGAAGCGAATGTTCGCCTGTCTGCCGTTTCGTGAAAGCTTCTTAGCCAGATTTAACGGAATTAAAGCGTTTATCGAGTTCTCTGCGTGCTTGGCTCGCCCAATGCTTGGTGCCCAAGCTCATGATGTCTCCCGTACATTTGCCTTTTTCAATTCAACCAAGGTTACTTGTTATGCTTTGCTATTCTCGGGGGGAAAACCAACAAACAATAACAGCTACAAGGCAAGAAAATGCGAATGGAGATCGAAAAGAAACGCAAAGAAAACGCCAATCATAATGAAATTAGAACGGGGAGAGAAGATTATACACATGTTTCTGATATTGGGGACGGTTTTTTGGGGAAGAAGAATTCATCAAGTTGTAAAAATGATCGTGTGTCAATAAAGAGTAAATTCAAGATTCAAGACGTGTCTGGTCTTTGTAAATCCTAAAGGTATGTTAATTTGCATGGCTCTGAGGTGAGGCGGCATCAAGGAGCACAAGGCGCTAAGGAAACTGTGCAGAGAAGAAAGGGCGACAAAAGGGGAGGATGGGGTACCGAAGCGATAAAACTGGGAAAGGGCGAGAGAGAGAAAAAAGAAAAAGAAGGAAGGGAAAAGGAGCGAAAGGAGGACGAGACCCGTCATTGCCGGAATGCGGGATTTGGGAGTCTCGGTTCCCAAAAGGCAAGCTTGACAAGGGAGTGCTTCACTGGTTTTGCGTATCCTACACTAGTGGCGCTCTGGCGCTGTCTCGTTTCCCAACAGTCCTTGAGACCTTTAGTTGTTTTCTGCTACAGCCTGTATTGTGTCGCGGTGAATCTAAGCCTTGGTTTGGTAAGTTTTTGCGCTTTTCAAACGTGAGAGTTTTGTACGAAAACGAAGGATAAGTGTTCAGGTAACTCGATTTTACGCGAACTTCTGCAATTTGCGACTCGATGAGGCCAGCAAAAGCGTAGCGCAGCGTTCATCTCTGTGCGGCGTCGATCGGAGTAACAGTTTGGAAGCCCCTTTTGGAGCCGCCATCTTGTGTTAAAGTTTCTCGGGCTTCAAAGCTAAGGAAATAGAATTGCAATCAGAGAGAGAAGAAGAGTTCCGCGGTTCTGCACCATACCCTTGTTTTTGGCTATCGGGGATTCATTTAAGAGTCCGTCCTTCTCTCTCCGTAGCATACTTCTTAGAAAGAATTCCCCTTTATTGTTGTTGCGAAAGCAAGGACGGTCCTAGCGACGTTGACGTTACGTTAGATAGTTTTTCAACATAGGGAGCCCGAATCCCTCAAGTGCACCAGTACTGCGAAGGAAACCGTGCATCGCTGTGAAAGTTCGAACGATAGTTTAGCGGTACAGTTAATTGTTATTTTGACAAGTTAATTCTAATCAGCATCTAGTCACCGTTCTGACATAGAGCAAGTGGTAAATTTACGTGTGTACAAACATAAGTACTTTCAGAGTAGTGTTGCAAGTGTTGACAAGTTCTTTTGAACAGTGTCATTAATTATTTGTATTATCCATTTTTTTCTTACAGCATGCTGCAATGGTATCTTAACCATGGCACATTATCAGGTTGGACAGGTAAATATAACGTTTATATCTTACACTTTCATCCGAGCGATTGCTACTATTCTCTCGGTTTTACTGTATTTTTTATCGTGTGCCATTTTTTTTAAAAAAGAATCAAGCGTGTGAAGTTTATGCTCAGTCAGCAGAGCGGATTAGTACAATTGGGTGCCCGAAGACCGACAGTTCTGCTGTGGTCTTGCCGTTTGAGAGGCCCAAGTGCCAAGCAGCTGTCTCCCTTCCAGAACAAGTGCCTCTTTCTGTGGTGAGTAAACAACTCCACGAGATTTTAATGATTGTGCAACACTTTCCGGATTACCCTTTCTTTTCTGTATGAGTAAAGTTCCTTTTTCCTATCGGCTTTTTGCATTAGTAATTCGACTGTACCATTTCAGACCGATGCTTGTAACTTTTATGTCAATGGAAAAGCATATATTAGTATAGGACTCCAATCTTGTCAACTAATGTAGATAGGGGTTGACAACTCGGTTGGCAAGTAGATAAAATTAACAGACTAAGTTTAGCTTTGAGTAAATCCATTTATTTTTGAGTAAATTCATTTGAGCTATTAAATCCATTTTATGCCTGCAGGTAGGCCTACTAGTAGTGGAGAAAGGGATGATTTTGGAGGATTTAGAATTGCAGTTGAATTATTTTCGTATGTAGAGTTGAGCTCATAGTGAAGGTAAACAAGTGATCTTATCCCCCAAGAAAGCCAACGCAAATATGCGTTGCCCTGCATACCTTGATAAATAAGTGCGTTTTTTTTTGTAATCGAAGATGCAGAGTTCTACTGCAATAAGGTTAAATAAGAGTAAGAACGGTGCTGTGTGTTAGTAGAATTGTGAGCTATACTTCGCGGGAAAGACCCCACTGGAGAAGTGTTTTATTTTGGGTGATCCCATGCACCATACAAAGAATACGTGGGGTTAAAAAGTATACTTAAGATGGTTCATAATTAACACTGGCCAATATTAGCCAGTAGACGAGTAGCATCTTAAGTAGGCGTGGCTCTCAAAAATGCGCAGATTTGACAATTTCGTGTTTTCGTAAATCCAGTTGATAAATTTAGATTTTACTGTAGACATTGTCAGTTTTTTTCTTTAAAAAAAAAGGCCTTTGGTTCGTTCTGTAATGCGCTTATACTGTGTTGTGTTCTGCGGAGTTGACTATTAATAGACATTCTATCTTGGAAGTGAGTAAGTGTCGTTTTTTTGGTCTTCCTCATTTTGGTCTTTTTTTGGGACTTGGAGCTTCCCTGGCATGTTCTGTAGATAGTCAGTGAAGTAAAATCGCAATATGCGGTAAAAAGGAGTTTTGGTAAGATGTACGTTTTGGAGAAGCAATAAGCCAGAATAACCCTGCGCATTATCGGAATTGATTTTGGCTGGGGTCGATTCTATGTGTCAGTGTTGCACGTGGTTTAATTAGATTATTCGATTGAGTAATGCATAACGAAACCTGTGGTACAAGCGAAGTCTGTCTCGAACAACAAAAACCTGTAGGTTTTTGTGAAGTAAGTTGACTTGTATTCTGACGTCTGTTCTCAACTCCCAAAAAGATCTGGACTGCGTCAAATCGTACCGTGCAACTTTGAGTGTAAAAGTCTTCGTCTTCCCAATTTAACAAAATAGCTATTCAAATAACTCAAAACTCTGCTGAGCTAAGAGAGAGCAGACGCTAGTAGGAGAATGTAAGAAAAGGAAAAGCGATTGTTTAAAAATACCAGGGAAGTTACGCTTTAGAGTGTCATATTAAGAATTAGGTGCATTATAACAAATATGGGAATAAATTCTGGGTTAGCGCATTGCATAGAGATCACTTTACGGTATGTTTTGGCCTGTAACTCGGGGAAATGGCCCTCGTAATAGTATAAAGGCGGCAACGAGCTCTGCTAGTAGATAAATAAAAAATATATTTATTTAGAATGTTGTATTTAGAATGTTGAATTTAGAATGTTATATTTAGTCTGTTGTTTGGTGTGTTTATTGGTTTGCCATAAGGACACTTTCAAATTGTTTTTTGTCTCGAAACTTCACAGGACCTGCAAAGCTGCCTCGAGGAGGCTGATTCCGACCAGTCTCATCTCTGCCAGTCCTGTCACAGCTTTGTGGGACCTGCCAGTCACAATTATCCCAAAGAACAAAGTGAAGGGAGCCAGCCAACGCGGCCCACAAGCATGGCAGCTACCACGGACAATGTCGACCACGAAGGTAGTTGTGTGACGATGACGTCGAAGCATGTTGCTACGCCAACAGCACAGGATTCGAGCAGCCGAATTGCCTCGGCCAGGGCCGGAGCTGACCCTGGACCCAAGCCGCGCTGCTGCGAGTCGTTCCCTGATTCCCTTGCCCCAGCGATCCCTGTTCCCCCCATCTCCCCTGTATCTGTGATATTCAGCTCCACCCTTTGCAGCCCAGGAGAGGCAGGTTCTGGCCACAGCGAAAGGATGGACAGCCAACAATCGCCGTCCTGGCTCCAAGCAGCGCCGCACGCCCAACAAGATGTAAGTTGCTTTCTCGGCTCTTGGGACTACGATTACCACAATCGCAGGAAGTTCTACCGGAAAATAGACTTATCTTTTACATTTTCTTCGTAAATGCCTTGTGTTCGAGTTTTTTTTATGTAATTTTTATGGAAGCCTTTCTTCCTACATTATTTAGATATGTATTTTAAAAAATAAGAATCTGACACCCTTGTTTAAACTTAACCGAAATTAATTAATTTAATGTAGTTATAAAATACATTAAAAAATTAAAATGTTTAAAACTTACATTAAAAGTTTTTCGGCAGTTAGCATGTTGAAAACTCGGTAAATTAAAAGGGAATGGAAATGCGAATTTAGTCCGAGGTCGCCTTTTCCTCGATTTCTGCGTCTTTCGGAAGAATGACCTTGAGATGTGTTCTTATGGGCTAGATATTGGCGAAGGGTTTGAGAGAATTGACAAGTTATCGGAGTGTGTTCTTGTTTTGTCGCAGGGTTGCTTTCCTTTTGCCGGCTGTTCTTCCGTCAGCAATAGTCTCAACGATGCACAAAGCGCCGCCTCTGCTGCAGCAGCCCACATTCCGAACCCCGTGAGACATTCTCAGGCGACGCCTTGGCGCCTCGGTGGAGGCGCAGGTGATGACGACGATGACCAAGACATGGCCACGCCTACTCGCCTCAGTCCTCGCGACTCCCATCCCGTAACTACTACTACTCCTGTACTCGAGCCGACGATAACCAAGGGTGTGATGCTCGTGGTGCCACGTGATGTTCGTGATGAAGTTGACGATAAGACAATGATGATGATGATGTTGGATGATCCAGTTCAAGTTGGTGATGCCGATGGTGTCAATGTCGCTAGTAATGTTGTCTCCTACTCTTCATCGTTTGCGAAGTTGTCCTCCTCTTCTGCGTCCTCCAAGCATGTTCCCCTCCTCGCAATGCACGACGAGAAAGCCAAGGATGCTGCGGATGGTGACGGCGATGATGACGACACCCGTGGGGCGGGACCCGTGTCCCAGCGCCCTGTCCCGCCAGAGGTCAAGTCACCCTCTCGCGTCCCCTCGGCCATGACGGCGACGAACGCGAGAATCCCCACTGTTTCGAGCTTTAAGAATGTCAAGTATCAATCTATAATGATGAACTACTCAGGAGTCAAGAATCCTCCAAGTGCAACTTATCACACTGATGTCGAGAAAGCCAAGACGTGCTACCCGGTCGGACCCGCCTCGAATCGCCAGTGGGGCGTGCCCGTGGGCTGGGGCTTGCGCGGCGGTGGCGAGACCTCGCTGACGACGCCCTCTGGTGCGGGTGGCTGGGGCAACAGCACCGGAACGGGCGGCGGAGGCAATGCCAGTTGGGGTGCACCCGGCGCGGGATCAGGGCTGGCGGGTGGAGCTATTGGAGGAACCGGAGCGAATAGCGTCGCGGCTCCGCCCAACCAGTGGGGCGCCGTGGCCGCCAACGCACGAGCCAATACTGGCGCACCTAGTCAAGGACCCAATGGTAACCCTAACAATAACCCTTCCATGAACCCCGCCGTAGGGGGCAACGGTAGCAATGGCGGAGGGAGCAAAGTGATCACGCCCAATCCGTCGACTTCGCCTGGGCAGCACAAGAACGGCGCCGGAGGAGGCGCGGCCAATGCGAATAACGGCCCGGGGAACGCGGCCAATGGCAACGGAGGCGGGCCCGGTAATGGAACCGGCGGTGGGGTCAGCGCTGCCAGCAAACAATTGGAGCAGTTGAGCAGCATCCGCGAAGCCATTTATAGCCCCGATGGTTGGGGAGGCGTAAGTTTTTTAAAAACTTACTATTAATATGCTTTCCAACCTTCTCGCGTGTTTGTTTTGTGTGCCGTTGTGCTTTAAAACAGTCTTCGGTTTTTTACATGATCAATTATTTTGAATGTGTTTCATTTTTTGTTGATCCTTTTTTTCATATACTGATTCTTTTATGTATATTAATGTTTATAGAATAACGTTAACCAAGATACTGTATGGGAAACTCCTCCTTCCCCTGAGCCGGGTTCGAAAGAAAATCTACCCTTGTGGAAACAGACCTCTGCAAATGGTAAGTAATTTACTGTTATGTTCTCTTTTTTATCGTTTAACGGCGTGAGCGTTGCTCGTTGCTGTCTGTGTATTATTGAGGTTATTATTATTTTTATCCGTTGTACTTCAGTTAGCGCAACGTTCTCTTTTTATACATCACTGGTGTAATGTAATTGTAAAACATTTGGGGCGTTTAGATGGATCTTCTCTAGCTGGTACTGAGATTTGGGAAGCTAGTTTGCGAAACGGTGGCCAACCCCCGGCCGCGCCTGCTCAGCCCAAAGCACCGTGGGGTCACACGCCGACCAGTCATATTGGTGGCACGTGGGGTGAAGACGACGACGCAGGCGATAGTTCCAATATGTGGACCGGAATCCCGGCGAATAATGCACCACCGCAGTGGGGCGCTCCACCCGTGCCGGGTGCGGGTCCCGGACCTGTCCCCGCGCCAGGCCCTACAGGAATGGGACCTGGAGTGGGTAATGCAGCCCCAGGAAATCCCATGTGGGGAGCTACGGCCCATAAGAAAGAAGAATGGGGCGCGCCGCCCGGGGCTATGGGTCCCAATACCGCAGGTTGGGGCACTGGTGGCCGGATGATGGGAAATATGGGCCATGGACCGGAAGGAATGGGAGGAGGTATGGCTAAACAAAATTTTTAACCTACAAATAAGTTCCAGTTTTGACATGAATACATATAATTTTTCTTTTTTATCTATGTCACTTAAGCCAAGTTCCGCTTTGTTGATTTAAAAAAAAAGAATACTGTACTGTAGTATTTCAATATTTTATTCTTAATTTATGTTTAAGAATTTTGTTTTGTGGCTCACAGATATGGGAATAAGTGGCCCAGCTGGACCTTCGCACTGGGGTGGGCCGCCGAACAAAGGTCCGGGTAGTCAATGGGGAGCCCCCGTGCCACCCGTCAAAGAAATCAAAACTTCAGGTTGGGATGAACCTTCTCCGCCCACTCAGAAGCGCCCAGCCCCGAGTGTCGATGACGGGACCGCTTTGTGGGGCAATCCTACTCAACAGCAAAACAAGGTTTCCCACTGGAAGGAGATGCCTATGCCTAACATTGCTGGACGCGGAGGAATGCCTGGACCTGGTGGACCGCCCCCTGGTCGTTTCCCTCCTGGCGGTCCTGCTATGAAGCCGGAGATGCCAATGTGGCCTCATCAGTCAAGGTAAGTGGTGGGAAACATGGAAAACGTAATATGATAAAATAAACACACTAGACTACAATAAACATTTAAAGAGTCCTAAGCCATAAAAGACTTTGCTCATAAATGTCACCAAGTAGATAAGTAATTTAACGTTAAAATGAAAATTAGGGTAAATAGAAAAATAGAAATGAAGCTTTCAAGTTTAGATGTTGGAAAGTCCTTGGAAACGAGGGAAAACATAACAGTACACTTTAGAAGAGAAATGATAACAATTCCAAATCCCAAGGAAAGTTTTTCCTAAAAAGTTGTCACCGCTGTTTTTTTTTGTGGCTTTCCCAGAAATGGATCGTGGGGTGATGGTTCAGAAGGGATGTGGATGGAGGATAAAAGCAACGCTGGTTGGGGTGAACCTCCGCAGACGCCGTCCTGGAGCGCTGGACCAAAACCGAAAACGCCTACCACGCCTAGTAACTGGGGCGAATCTGAAATGGATCCGTCCTCTTGGGGGCAACCTCCCAAACCGGTAATGTGCTTCTTTTTACTTTCTTTCTCCTCCATGTATAGCGTAGAACAGCGGTCCCGAACCACCGATCCATGTCATGCTTGGCACCGAGCCGCAGACAAGGCCTAAGATTCTTTATTGCTGTGCAAAATTATCAATATTGTCCTCTGTGAGACTGAATCGTGGTATCAAAAAGTCCGCGGGCCGCTGGCGTGGTGGACAGTGTTCCGGATCTTCTATCACTATCGATCATTAGTCAACTTCAGTCGCTCCGATCACATCCAACCAGTTTTGGTCAACGATTCTACCAGATCAGATCATTTTGTTAAATATCAAAATTTTAAAATGATTAAAGAGCTGAAAGTTTTAAGTTATGCCCACTAGGGGCCTGATTTTGATCGATAAAAGATCGGCAAAAAAATAGATCCGATCCCTACCATTTTACTGTAACACGCCGATCCGATTAGATTCGATCATTTGATCGGATCTTTTTTTAAAAGATCCAGAACACTGGTGGTGGATTCATCTGGCTAAGTTTGTAGTTTGGAGGGATAGAGTTAAGGACAATTTTTTACTGGCTAATGGTCAGTAAAAAGGTGACTTTCTTTCGTTGTTGTAACGATCTTATGTGTGCACTTGGGACGTGTGAGTCAGTGCTTTGGATCTTTCCAAAAGATCCCGATCCGATCGATTAGAACATTTGATCGGATCGGATCTGCGTGCGGTATATCGAAAAGAGCATGGATCGGATCTTTTTTTGAGGGAAATTTACCGATCAATTCAGGTCACCTAGTGGCCGCTCTAGTAACTCGACTGACAACAATGTAGCGCACTTACAACGTGGTTTCGTAGGAAAGTGTGAAATGAAAAAAGTCCGATTAATTATTGCAGGTCCTGATGCTACCTTGCTTTTTTGTAAATAATACTACGATCTTGTGTGAATAAAATTACAGACCTATGTACTGTAATATTATAATATAGTAATGGATCGGATCTTTGATCGGATCGGAATCTTTTCCGATCCGGATCTAAATTTTCTGAAGATTTGCATGATCGGATCCGCAAAAACCGCGAATGATCGGTGAGGATCGAAGATCCGGCGAAAAAAAAGATGCAAAGCACTAGTGTGAGAATTCGTAGTTGGCATTGCGTTGATGGTTTGCTGTGGTTGTGGGTACTAAAACCTAGGGCTTTAGTGGAATGGTGATGTTCATTTGGTTAGGTCCATCCGAAGCCACAGCCGAAAGAGATGATTTGGGGCAGCAAACAGTTCCGCATCTTAACGGAGCTGGGTTACAAGAAAGAAGACGTGGAGACTTGCCTGCGGGCCTCCAACATGGTTATGGAAGACGCGCTCGAGATGCTGAACGCAGGAAGAGGCGGCTTGGGCATGGAGCCTTGGCGTCGCGCTCAGGAGGACCATTCGGGAGGCTACGATATGGGCGGCCATCCAGGCGGCATGCCTTACCCTCCGCATGGACGTGGTGGATACAATCCCCAACAAGCTATGCCTTATCATGGCGCCGGAACTCACTTGCTCAACAACGCCCCCGCCGGCCTAGGCGGTTTGGGTGGAATCAATCCCGGACCCGGCTACAAACTCCTCCAGTCTCAGCAACCTCCTCCCCTGCCGCCGCAGAGTCAGCCTCCAATGGGCTTCCCGGTAAGTTGTCTCCGTTCGAGTACTTCATCTCGATCGGGGGGCTTTTTAAGTTTAGTATGGCATGAAAGGATAAGTACGGGGAAGGGATCTTTATTCTGACATGTGTCTAGGGCGGGCGAACGAACCGTGGGGACATGAACGTCGGTGGCGGCGGTGGACAACCCACGCAAACGCAGTTACGAGTTTTGGTGCAGCAGATTCAAATGGCTGTCCAAGCTGGTCATTTGAACCCGCAGATCTTAAACCAACCTTTGGCACCGCAGACTTTGTTGCTGCTTAACCAACTGCTCCAGAACATCAAGCTCCTGCAGACGCTGAGTCAGCAACAAGCCGTGGCCCAAGCGGCCTTCGGGGGAAAGGCGCCTCAAGGACCGATGGCTAACCAGTTGATGAGTTTAATGCAGCAAGCGAATAAGACCAAACAACAAATTACCAGTCTCCAGAATCAAATCAACACGCAGCAAGCTTTGTTCGTCAAGCAAAGCGCGTACGTAGGCGGTCAACCCCCGGGTGGCTCTCCGGGTCAAACGACATCGGATTTGTTCAAAGCTGGGGGCGGGATCGAGCCTGTTAATAATCTTAAGGACAGCTTTAACCAACTCACGATTGATCCTCATGCGGTAAATAGCGTAACGCTTTCGTTGTCAAGACGTTGTCTTTGTTTTAAAGCGTCTTTCTCGTTTTTGTTTGAGTTTATTATTTTCTGGGATACTTCTGGTTGTTATTTCTATCTACTGGAGACTTTCGCGCTAACGCGTCGTTTTTGTTGCGTAGGGTCAGTCACAGTCGAGACTTACCCAGTGGACGATGCCTTCTATGGATAAAAAGGATATGGATCTCGGCGTGGGTGGCTTGAACGATTTCAGTCGAGCCCCAGGCACTTCTAGTGCGATCACTCCTGGTGGCAAACCACCGCTCAATTCATCACTGTCTTCTCCTAATTTGAACCCGTTATTGAGTCAAGGCGAAAGCACCTGGTCTAGTTTGTCACGCTCGCAGTCCGAAAGCGGTTGGCCCGATAGTACCGGCAACGATACCAACGATGGAAAAGAATGGTCTTCAGGAATGTCCAACTACTCGTCCATCTCGGATTTGGTTCCCGAGTTTGAGCCCGGCAAACCCTGGAAGGTAAAAAAAAAGAAATAAGAAATACGTAAATAAAAGCAAAACGAAAATATTCGGGTGATAAATCTGTGTACGGCTAGAGTAAAAATAGGTCCTTAAATTTTACTTTCTTAATTTCCATTTAAATTTATTTAGATCTTCTCAAGTTTTACTTAAGTCTTCATAAGTTTTACTTAAATCTTCTTACATTTTCTTCTTACATTTTACTTAAATTTGTCTCCCTGATAATTGAAAAATGGTTTGAAGCGAATATATTTAACAAGTTGAATTTCGCAATCAGGGCCCACAATTGAAGACCGTGGATGATGACCCCACCCTCACCCCAGGCCAATTTGCCATGTCTGCTCTCAAGGATCCCGATTTGTTCTCAGCTGGGGGTAGTAGCAACGCAACTGGTAGCGGCAACGGCAGTAGTGCTGTTTCGGGTGCTAAAACGTCCCCGCCGCCAGGAGGCAATTCATCCTCTTCCGATTCGGCTTTCACGCCCATGTCGCTCTCGTCCAGTACTTGGAGTTTCAACCCATCTGCTACCTCCAGCAATGCCAATGCAGGTGGTACTTCTACCAGTGGCTCCAGCGGCTTTTCAAGGTAAGGAAACGGGATAAACACGAGAAGGAGGTGACTTAAGTTTTTTTTCTGTACTCGCGTAGCGCCTTCAACAAGTATGGACCACCCAAAGGAAGCTGGGGCACTGATGCCCCGCCTCCTAGCGGCAATAATGCTGGCGAATTATGGGGAATGGGTCCGAAACGAGGCCCGCCTCCGGGTTTAGCGCCCACCGCCCCTGGTGTGAATAACAGCAACGTAGGCAGTCAAGGTGGGAAAGGCCCCAGCTGGGGCTCGAGTGGCGCAGGGGGCGTGAGCGGCGGAAGCAATGGTGGGCAGCGTTCGGGTTCCACGTCTTCCTGGGGCGCCAGCACGGGTGGCGGCCCGGGCTCTGGAGGCAGCAGTGCTTGGGGCCAACCTACCACAGCGTGGCTCATGTTGCGCAATCTTACTCCGCAGATTGATGGGTCCACCTTGAAAACGCTTTGTGTGCAACATGGACCGTTGCACACGTTTCATCTCTACCTCAATCAAGGCATTGCTTTGGTTCGATACTCAACCAACGAAGAGGCGGCCAAGGTAAGCAGTCAACTTTTTTGTGGTCGTTTACGTTTCACATTTATGAGTCTGAGATTCAAGTGCAAGGAGAGGCGAACAAAACAAGAGAAATGAAAAGGAAAGAAAAACAACAGTGCAAGTAACTAGAACACAAATGAAAGGAAAAGTTAATAGAATTGATTAAGTCATAAAGCATAAAAAAGGCCAATGTTACCACTTCCGCTTAATGTGGAACTGGCGTGATGGTTTTTGCGAAAACCGTAACAATACTAACTTACTTTTCAATAGTGGAGTTTAAACACCATCGAATCTGAACATAGCCAAAGATCGTTCTGAGAAACTTTATGGGTAATTTATGAGGAATGTAAAGAATTTATTATGGAACCCGTGAAATAAATTTTTCTCTAGCGTTCGAGATTTTGCGGTGTTTAACTTAACTGTCCAAAAGTATTTTAAAAATGTGTTTAAAGTTTTCGCGAAAACCGTCAAAATAGTTTCCCATGGAATTTTCCCATTGAGGAAAAGTGGTATACTGTGGCTTTCAGAAATACTACAAAATTGTAAATTAAAACATACAGACAAGGAGCCCTAAGTAGTAAACTGAAACGCAATTTTTCGGGGGTTTTTTTGTTTTGCAGGCACAGGCAGCATTGAATAACTGTGTGCTGAGCAACACAACCATTTTGGCCGACCTGGCTTCCGAGTCTGATGTGCAGCAGTGGCTCCAACAGTTGGGTCATAGCAGTCAGCAGCAGCAGCAACAACAGCAATCCAACCAAACCGGTGGTTCTTCGTGGAGCGTGCGTGGTTCGACGCCAGGCGCTTCGTCGTCCAGTGGTGGCCCTGCCCAAAACAAGCCAAATACGGATAGTTGGGGTGGAAGCTCCGTGGGCGTAGGCGGAGCTACGTCGCCTTTGTGGCCCTCGAACAGTGGGTCGGTGTGGTCTACTCCCGCCTTGGATCGTGATTCTCTTCGTGCTACGCCCTCTTCCCTTAACGCGACGCTCAACTCTTTTCTGCCTGGCGATTTGCTGGGCGGCGAGTCCATGTAGACGTAAAACTAGCAAGAGGGAATGACAAGGAGCGAAGTAAGAAAAGGCAAGACATTAAGAAAACGATTCCCGTAAAAAAAGTGTGAAAAAACGGTTGCAGTACCTGCGGTAAGCGGCAAACTTTCTCTTCCCCCTGTCCCCCTTTCCTCCCCCCCCCCGCCACCCACGGTTTTGTTTTTGTTTCGTGGTTGGTTGATTGACAAAAAGGATCAAGACAGCCGGTACAATGGTGTGTTTTGCCCCACGGTGAATGCATTTTTCCTCTCTGTCCCCATAACCCTTGGCTCCAGAAAGGAGGGCGGGGCATATACTATGTCATCAGTTTAGAGAAAAATGAAAATAGGTTGATGGTTTTACAAGTCAAAACGCGTTCATGGCATTTTTCCTTTCTCTTTGTTTTCTGGTTGAGGGAAGAAGAACATAGATATCGACGCTTTCCCAAACCCTCCGGGTGATTCGCCCCTCTCCCCAACACTTGCGCCACAAAATAATTCTCCCAATCTTTCCTAGTTCCTGATATTCGTCAGGGTGTCCTTGTTGTCTAAGATCAGCGCTAGCGAATTGTATTAGCCACGTTCAGTGATCACAGGGGAAAGAAGCTGAAGTTTGAGGAATCTCTTGAAGGCAAGAAAAAAGTCAATCGTTCAAGTTTAACGTGATCCCACACGTTGTGTTTCTTTGTCTGTTTTTCCAAGCCGGCTCATTTAACTTGAAACCATCCATGAAGTGGGTTACTACTTTTGCTTTTTGCCTTGTTTCGAAAGAAAAGAACCCGAGTGCAATCAAGCCACACCCCTTGAGCAAACTAGTTGACAGCATATTCTGAATGGGCGTTCGTTGACCTTTCCTTCTCCCTAATTGAAATCGCATAATGGACCTGAATAATCCCAAGCGATAATGCGCCGTCCTTACCGTCTTCTCTCCCTTTGGCTGAAATGTAATCAAGGGATATCGTCGGGAATTCCCCTTCTTAACGCCCCTCCCACTAAAGCTTGCTATTGCTATATTCAAGATTTTTTTATTGTGTCGGAATATTTGGGGTAGCAAATTTGTTAGAATCAGACACAGGCGCCTGCGTTAAAGATTTCCCTCTTTCAAGCCGTTTCTCAGCCAAGATGTCAAGTTCTTAAGTTTGTTTTGAAGCAATATGTATGCACAAAAGGGAGCTCTCCTCTTTCAACTTGTGTGGTGTTTGACATCGAGTACTTTAGGTGTAAAGGGTGAGGGATGTTTTTGACGAGCCAAGATTTTCCAAAGGATAACCGTGTGATGTCACAATACCGCGCCACATTAGATCACACCTCTTGTTATTATTTTTATTTTTTATCCCTTCCTCCCCAAAAGCTAAGTAACATAGTCTTAAGGGTGTTTAGGGCAAAGTTTGAGGTGGGGTGATCACTCATCATCAAGGGTTATCTAGTTTAAATTCATAAAGTTTAATTGATTTTTGTAAAAACATGACCATGATGAATTCTTTTGGATGAGAAGGTTCTTTGTCCTGGTTGACGTAGCTTTAGCGTGGGTTTGGGATCAGTTAGTCACTGTAGTCTTGGTATTTTTGTGTTTTAGGCTACATGAAAAGGAGAGATAGGGAGAATCCACATAGGTCTAGGCAAAGCCCATAAGCTTTGAAAATTGCGTTGGGGGGAAAAACCTCCGTCTCCCTCATCACACGTGCCAGTTTTTTGTGTCCCATTTGATCCAAGCCTTTTTTGACCGATGGAAGTTGTCGTTGTGAGATATCATTCAGTAATTGTTGTAATAGGAAGCCGGTGCACTGGAACCCAAAGAACTTCGAGGAGGCGGTGCACTTACGAACAGAGACGTACACAGGTCCCTTTTGGTTTTGGTTTTCCGAGAGTTTCTGGTGTAAAACGGAGGCTTGCTTTTTAGGAAGGATTTCGGGATCTAGCGACGTCATGTCACTTTGCTTGTGTGCTTTAGGTACGCTTTGTCACGGGTTTCATTATTCATTTTTGAGCTTTAGTCGTAGGTATTCAAAAAGTTTGTTGTTTGTTGCAAATTTCACGAGGAAACGAGTTTTTAAGACAAGCGGCACCTGGCGGCCTGACCTTATGTGGACCTAACAAATCAAGGCGGTGGTGATCTCATTTCAGCCACACCGTTTTGTAACAAACGGCAGACAAAAATGTGAAGGTGGTGCCGCTTGTTTGCTTAAAAAGTCTAAGTTTTTTTCTAAAAATCCTGAGGCTTCCAAGTAACACCTTAAGACACCGAAAACTTTTCTCGTAAGAATTTTCGGTTTGATTCTAGCGCCACTGTCATTTGAGCCCCTTTCTGAAGGACGGAACGATGCAAAAAGCGCGCCGAGGGGCGTGGTCAGTCCGGGCTTGGACTCCCGGAAATTTTCAGAGAGAAGGTCTCGCTAAATGTTCTTCCGGTTTTTGTCACGTTGACCTTTAATTTGTGACATCTTTTGGGAATACGAGATGGAAAGCATTGTTATGTTCTTGGTCGGTTTCGTGATGACCCCCCCCCCCCCCGCTCACCTCTAAAGACAGTGACACTAGGTCGTTTAGAATTCACTTAAAATTAGAATGCGGAAAAAAGAGGGGGAACGATCTTAGTGAGCTTGGTTAGAATTTGGCTCGAACAAAAGAAAAAAAAGCTTGGCAAGGAAAAGTTGACTTCTCCTCTGCTCATGGGACGCGTTCCTCCTTTGTGTTCGCTGAAAGGAAGGCAAGTTTTGCAACTAACAGGACAAGTGCAGGTTGTAAGCTTGTGTTTTTATGTGATAGGGGAAATTTATCCAAGTTGACAAAACAAGTTTGCCCCGTGTGTTTTTCCCTCACTCTGAAGACGCGCTCTTGTTTGACCAAGCTTTTCTTTGCTGCTGAGATTTTTGTTGCTCGATGTACTGGAATTTGCACGTGCTTTGCATTGTGTTCGCCACCTCGCCGAAATTTCGCTCGTTCTTGGGAAAAACCGCCTTAAAGCGTTTGTTGGGCCCCTTGAGGTTATAGGTTTACGATGCTCGTTCAAGAACAATGGTTTGTGGTCATATTCGTAAAGGAGCACAAATCCCAAAAAAGAGACATGAACCTAAGAGTTTTGCATTCTCCATCTCACGGGGGGTCAATGCCGAGTGGGTGGGAGGACAAAAAAGCGGAGCTTCGGCGAGAGTTTGTCAGTATTGTTGGTGATCAAGTGCCACACTTTCTGGAGGTATTAGTCGTCAATCACACCGCAGTAGAATTTTTAGTCCTTTTTTCAGTTTTGCGTAAGAGGTTATTTCACTACGTTTGTGTGCCGTGGGCAAATGCATGCCGTTGGAAAACTTAGTATAGAAAATATGTGTAACACGGCTTAGGATCAGGGAAAAATAGCTTCTTTTTTTGCTTACGTGTTCCGAGTTAAAGAAAAATAAATAGAGTCCACCCCAGCCATATCACAGAAACGCCATTAGCGGAGCACCTCAAAAATGGGATAACACTATTAACGCAAGAAAAGAAACAAGACAGAAAAAAAGACCAGCAATGCATCTACGACGTAACTGGGCTTGCGTTATCGACCGTGTTAGTCGTAGCTCTTGAGCATAAACCAATGTTCTCCGTGTTTGGGGTCTCTTGAGGGGGCCTAGTTTTCACACTTTCTGTAACAAAAAAATGCACGACTGTTTCGGAAGCAGAAGGGAAGAGATCTTGTGCCTTGATTCTTGCGCGGGGCTTTTAGGTACGTTTTTTAATAGTTGACAAGAGTATTGGGGGAAAGGCAGAAAGGAAGCACTTACTCAATCATTCAAAATTCTCCGTTTCATGCTATTCGTCATGTTGGGCCGGGGTTCGTGACACCGTACGGTCAAACACCGCTTGTAATTTGTTGGGCTTTGCTGGGGAATGGGAAACTTTGCGAAGGTCTTTGTAGTCAAATTCTCGATGCCAAAGGGGGTTTGAATTATCGAGTTAAAAACGAGAGCGGCGATAAGTGTTTTCCAAGACCTGCACTAGTAGCGTAAAAATTTGTACATCCGTTTTGTGCTGGTCAAACCAATATTTTTTCCCCTTTAAATCTGTTGAGACTTGAATGTGTAGGAACGTTTGTCATGGGTCTTGCATGGTAATTGTTTCATTCCTTGGCTTGGTAACATGATACCAAACAGTAGGTTGTATAAGCCGGACCGGGTTCCTTATCAAGTTCACCTTTTCGTTTGCATGGTGCATGTCAGGTATGGTTTGGTTAAGAAAAAAGGGGCGGGGCTCTTAGTGCCTTGGGATGCATGGTGTTTCGTTTTTTTTTTGTTTCAGCGTTTACGTCCTTAAGTTTGACAATCTTGAGTTGCACTTTCCCAGTCCAAGGGGGGCTTTGAAAAGAAAACAGTTCCCTTTAAAGTGCGAGGAAGAGGACTCACACGAAAAACTACCGAGTACATGCCAGCTTTTTTCCATTTCATGATTTGCTTGCTGCAATACTTCAACGATCCATGTTTCAATCAAAAAGATTCCTGTTTTCTCCATGGCAGAATGACAAAATAGCAGTCCTGAATGTGTAGGTTTCGCGTTAGCCAAGTGAAAAGCTTGACTTTGCTTTTCGACACCCAAACAAGATCAGAGAGTTTCTCCTGTCCAATTTCCAGTAAAAGACTAGTGCTATAGTCAACTACTTCATAGCCATCACCTTCTAAAAACACTGCCCTTCAGTGATCTTTCGTGTCAGGAAAAATGTGACGTTGCTGTCGCGCAATTTTGACACTTTAAAGTCATTGGTGTTTCAGGAAAAAATAAAAATTCGAATTTGTGCACGGCTGGTACAATGACCAAACATATGACAATAAAAGACAAGGAATAACCTATTTCGAACACAGGAGGAGTCTAAAAGCGATGGAACATGTAGCAACGGGGCGTGGTGTGTTTAAGGGTTATTGTGATGGCGTCCAGTTTTGTACGTACCTCTGGGATTTGTGATGCATACGGCCAAAATTTGCGAAAAAGGTTGCTCGTAATCCGTTTTTTAAGAAAAAAATTCACCATAGTGGACCGAACATTACCATCTCCCTTTCAATAGATTTCGTCCAATTCACCTTTATTTCCTATTGTTGTAAAAAAAAGAAATCCTTATCGCTGCTGCTCATCCGCTATGCTTAACCGAGGCCAAAAAACTCGATGGATTAAATTTTTTGAACTGGGTTGGGGCGTTAGTTTTAACATTCCTCTATGCATTTGGGAGATACTCCTTAGCGAAGAGGGTGTGGTCAGTGAGAAATGTGACGCTGTTTTCTTCAAAAACACCGTATTGGCTCGTAGCTTTCCGTATTGCTCCCGCAGCAGATCTGATCCTAAACTTTCGAGAACTGTGGGAAGTTAATTCCTTCGTTTTATTGCTTTTAAGATTCCCATTGGTTTGTACTGTAGAGAATGGGCCTACAGACAATTTTGCCCGAGACGTTTTTCAGAAGTTCAGCAAAGGTAGGCTAGTCACTTCTGTAAGGGGAAGACTTTGACAACGACCTTCATTCTGCATAGCGGACAGTTCTAAAACACAGCAAGGAAAGGGATGCGATGGATGAAAGAGCGCAAGTCTTGAAAACATATCTCACAAACACAAGACCATTTATGTCCATGTGATTTTTTTTAGAGGCAACTGAAGATAATCTGTTTTGAAAAGCGTAGGGAAGCGTTTCTAAAGCCAGCGCCTAGCCATTTGTAAATTTGCTAGCCTGTAAAACACATGCAACAAGTGCTCACTTTTTGTGTCACGAGTACAAGAGCGAAAGACGAGTGAGAGAACGAGCAAAGAGCGTACTTACTATATTACCAAGCCTCTTTTTCGCCCTCCCAATTTCAAGACCAAAGGTTCAGAAGAAAAAGAAGTGCTAAAAATGCCTTGCTAAAAGACAAATTGCATTCGTTTTTGGGGGAAATGCCTGGAAACCAATAAATCGAGCTTAAAAATTTGTACGGCAGACGACAACGGGTTTCATTGGCTTATTTCTGTTGTGCTTTCAGAACACGCCCCAAAACGCTTCCAGTTTTTTCTCTAAACCTCGCTCCCGAGTTGTAAAACTTAATCAAATTGGCAAAGAAACAAACGTATGAGTTTTCATTCACCCGCCCACAAAAAAAACTCGCTACGCGATAGGCATCTGCCAGTATTCGGACCAGTCCTTTAAAATTTTTTGCGTACCCATTAATTAAGGAAATGAAAATTATCTCATATAAGTAAAAGAAATAGAAAGCATTCTTTGAGACGAAAGTCGTGTCTTGATTGTCCAGAACTTGTGCGTGACACCGACAGCAAACCATATTGCGCGGGCCGTGCCATATTGTGGCCTCCAGATTTCCCCAACAATTCTTTGGTTGCTAGTTTTTTCCCTAACCGACGAGTGTGACCAATTTGCTCATTCATAATTCGTGTCCCCTTGTCAGGCAATGACGATGACGGTGTTCAAATTTGAGGAGGTCCCCGAGTTGAAAACCAAACGGCCGATTTAAAACATTAAAAGAGGGTAAGAAAAGGTCTTTCGCAAACTTTCTGAAAAAAAATCCAATTTTTTTACGCGACGTAAGTGGACCCCCTCCCCCAGAAAAAGAGAAACGCCTTGCAAAAACCCCTTTCGGTCGACAATTCTGCAACTCGAGCCTCTATCGTAGTCCAAACATTGTGTTAAGCGCGTACCTTTTTCATTGTTTTTGTCGGTAATTTTTTAAAATATAAAACAAAGAATACCCTTGATAGAAAAGTTAACCATTTTGATATGTACAATGTTTGTGTGTTGGGAAATATGCTGATAGGTTTGGCTTCCTGACGGAAGAGAGAACAGGGGGGCAATTACCATGCAAGACCCAGGGATTCTAAATGTGCATCAATAAGAAGGGAACACGTTCGAGTGTTAAA
The DNA here is from genome assembly GCA_020615345.1 of Triops cancriformis. NCBI lineage: Eukaryota > Metazoa > Arthropoda > Branchiopoda > Notostraca > Triopsidae > Triops > Triops cancriformis. The sequence continues at coordinate 22,144 of JAHZNP010000636.1, forward strand.
ACAAGGGTTTTGATGAGTGATCTAACTAAAAAAAATATTCACGAAGAAAACCTTATAATTTGTTTGTAAGGGCCCCGAAATATTTGTAAGTGGAAAGAACAGCAGCAAAGAAATGTTATTATGTCATGATAAGGGAAAAGCCAAAGTCCCTTTATGCTCTAATTTTTCGCTCCTACTTTTCTGATGCTATATGATAGGGGACAATGTTTTGCAAAAGCCTAGTGATGATATTGTTGTTAGTTTAGAACGACTTGATAAAAAACAAAAACTTATTACCGAAGAAACACGTCTCTGCGCTGTATTTGTCTCAATTTCTTCCTCTGGCTCCGCCCCCCTCACTCCCAAAAAACTCGTCAGTGAATTATAACTAGTGATCCGAAATACGGTTATAATATGACAGTGTTTTTTTTCTTGGTACTTGACTTTCTGTAAAAGTATTCACGGTTTCAAAAATTACGTTTGTGCTAAAAGAAAGGAAAAGAGAAGAGAGGGTGGGGATGTTCCATGAAAAAGGAACAGCAAATTTCAGCATGTTGGGCAATGGGTAGAGATCGGCATGTGGAGGTCTTCTTTCAGAACATTCAAATGGCCCCTTGAAAAAAACGATGTCCTTCCTTAATTATATTTGTGTAAGTTTTCAATGAGTCGGTGAACCGTAAACGGTGACAATTGTGCTCTCGACAAATACTATACTAATAGAGGGGTCATTATGGCTAACAAACTAAGGGGCTTCAAATTCTCAGTTTCTGAAACTGATCCAATCCAAAACAGTTTTCTGTGTGTGTGCAGTGTTGAAACTTTTTTGCCCATACTTGCAGCCTCGAAAACACATGATATATCGAAAGAAAAACATGTTCAGTGCGGTATAAAACAATGACTACTGTAATTGTGTTCCTTTCCCTTCCCGGTCAACCCCCTTTAAAAGAACTTACCCCTTCAAACATCAATCAAGCCCTTACTCCCACCCCGCCCCCTCCTCTCTTATTAAGTCGTTCTTGCAAACACTTACGATAAAATTGTAATGGTTGTTTTTTATGTTTGACGCCACTAGAATTGTCATTTGTTTCAATTGCGGGTAATGGGCTCCTGTAGAATTGTATTTTCCACCCGGTTTTTACTCAACAAAGTGAAAACGGATAGTTTGTAGAATTAAGCTAGCCAATTTTCCTTAAGTGCGTACTGATTTGGATCCCTTACGATTTTGTGTTGTTTTATTATTATTATTATTATTTGCGAACTAGAGTTCGAAAATAAGCAACCTCTCCCCCACCATGTATGAAAAAAAGAAACAACCGAAGATCCACGTTTTTTTCCGCCCTGTGCTCCTCAAACCATTTGTGCATTTAAGGGACAACTTAGATGAGTTCGCAGAACGATTAAACAATATTCGTGTGTGCTCTGTAGATCCATAAAATAGAGATAATTCTGTTAATTAGGCTTGACACCTTCAAAGTATTTTCCGTTTCGTAACTTCCATAGCTACCAGTCTCGATGCAGTTCGAGGATGCCTGTTTCTTCACGCGGAAGGAGTGTAGGAGCTGCAATTGTATTATTCATGCCTTGGTTTCCACAATTGCGAGAGGACATGACCTGCTCAGGGTTTTTGCCGGTCTGGGTCATGCCATTGAGAGTTCACACGTCTACAAAACCAACGCGAGTTCATAATTTTTTTAAGGGTTATAAAAAGCTGGCCGTAACGAGGTGAATAACAGTTCGTGGGCTCGGCCCTGGTCTCCCTGTTGTCCAAAAACGATAGTTTTGACTATGTTCACGTGATCTCCTGTCCAGCAGTTCACGTTTCCTAACAGTTTCCCCAGAACGCGTTCGGAAACTTCGGTACCCAGAACGTTGCGAACTTTCGAGTAGGTAATTAATGAAAGGGGTTTTTTTTGGTAGTGGTGAAGCGGATTACGCCGTTGTATGTGTAGCTTTTTCTCTATAGTCCAGCAGCAGTTTATTGTAATAAGACTTCGCCACAGCACGAAAGCTCATTGCAGGTGTCTAAGCGACAAGGTGACAGTTCTCAGAAAGTTAAAAGCCCTGATTGCCTAATGAACCCAGGACCCTACATAGTTAATTATTTTCCTGGTCTATAAATTCGCAGAAAGTTCTATCAAAACAAGTCTTGAGAATTTAGCCAATGCTCGGGATGCACCAATGGTGTGGGTACATTACGTTGAAAAAAAAGTAAAAGAAAAAAAAGACGATTGGTAAATGTGGTTATGTTATAGGTTGACTTATCTATGTCCTCCCCAAGATCGATATCTTGACCCCTCCGTCAACATGGCTTGTATTTTTTATTATTATTTCTTTTTGTCATTCAGTGATACGACCAGTATGCAATATAGAGTTTTTGTGTCCTTATGTTCGATGAGTTTCTGCTTTCATAATTCTGCAGGCAACTCGGTGGTACCCTCAATCGGTAAGGTAACCTTGAACCATTCAGTAGGTTACGATATGTTACCTACAAAGAAAATCTGAGAAAACAGACAAAAGCCGTGGATAACACGCATGGACGACACGTAATGGTTAGAAGACAAATTACATTATTTTTTTAATAATCAAAGGATTAGAACAATTGAAAAATGGAAAACATCTGACGAGAATAATTTTGTTGAATATCTCTAAAAACGGACGATGTCACCCGTGGCGGAAGAGATTTAAAATGGCCGACGCCTGGCGAAATCCTGTTGAAAAAAGGAATTCAAATTATGGAAAGAAAGCAAAACTATGGAAAGAAATGAGACTAATTTCCTTGTAGCTATTGAACCCTGTCAGCTGTGAAAACGGACCACGCATCCAAGATTGGGACTGACCTAACATGTGCAGCACCACTCGACAAAGCGTCTTTAAAAAGTTGAAACGTCGTAACGCTTATTAAAAAAGAAGCTGAAACGGCATTACTTGAAACTACTGAACTCGACAAGCTTCATACACTTAGCTTTCCGTGTGATGCATCGACGATCTCCTGTATGTCTTAAACTGTTAGATGTGAGTTTTTGTCCACCGAAGTTTTTATTTGGTTCGTATCGACCTCCTAATGGCGACCCGGTCGGTCAGCATCTTGACACAAGAATTTCCACTTCGCCTTTGTTTCATTCATGACTATAATGAACTGAGATATGATTTTTTTTGCTTCATATCATCAAACGATTTTATAGGTTTATACAAAATGCTGCATGTTTATTCACATCATCCAGATGACATATTTCTATTTTCCGGTCTATGAAAGTTGTAAGAAGAATGAAGTTTTGGTTCTTTACCACTGGGACATAATAATTTGCAGTAAGCAATAATGCAACAAATGTGTATATACCTATAAAAGCGTTTGATGATAAGAAGCAAAAAAATAATATCTCAACTCATTATAGTCATGATTAAAACAAAGGCCGTTTCAATTTATTTTATTTTTGTATTTGAATCCATGTAAACAAATCATCCTCCATTTGTAAATTAAACAGGCAGCACTCTGGGTGGCAGATAAAAACTCTGCCTTACTTGTACACAGGATCCCAAAGTCCCCTGAATTTGGATTGTTTCGGTCCCGTACACACATCCCCGGAGGGCAGTGGACACCAAAAACAACTTTATCTCGTAAAAAAGAGCGAAAAATCTAGTTTCCGGATATAACTGTAATTTTCTCAGATGCGAAATAATAACGAAGATATTCATGAAATAAAAAATCCGAAATTCAAATTTGCCTGCCAATGACGTCACGTTTCCCATGGGCGGGAAAAAGCCAAAACTTCGGAAATAAATATCTCCAGAACGGCTGGTTAGAAAAAATCGAAACAAAATTCTCTATTCATAAAATAATGTGTATTATAATAAACCATCAAAATCTGCGTATGCGGTTTCAGTGTCTATTGTCCATGAAATTCGAATTCGCCCGCCAGCAACGTCACACTTCTCATGGCGGGAAAAGGCCAAAACTTCGGAAATAAATATATCCAGAACGGCCGGTCAGAAAAATCGAAACAAAATTCTCTATTCTTAGAATAATGTCTATTATAATAATCCATCGAAATCTCTATATGCGTTTTGGTGTCCATTGCCCTTTAACCTAACCTAACTTTGCACAGCACCAGTAGCGGAAACTGGTGGAAAAAAGGAGGAACTGCGTACTAGGTATACTCCTGAATCGTTACATTTACCGTCTTGTGTTTAAAGTCCAGTCGATATAAACATGAAATCTTACTTCGCGTGTCCTCTTCCTGAGCTTGATTTAAATCGGACCTTAAATTGCGGACAAAGTTTCAGGTATAGTAGAACATTAAATATTAACCGGGATAAAAGTAAATGTGGTTAGATGGTCAAAAAATACAGAAGGGAAATGGACTGGAGTTCTTGCTGAGAAGCTTTGGTTTCTTTGGCAGTCATCTGAAAACTTGCATTTTCATGTTATTGACCCCGTCTGCAACCCATGCACTTCAGCTGAAGCCATTGCAGGTAAATATAAAGTAGCAACTTAACAATATATTGCTTTACAGTCCTGATATATATTAAAGTAGTCCACAAAAATATTCTAACACAATACTTTCAACTGGACGTTGCCTTGCACAGCTTGTACCAACAATGGAAGGAAGCTGATCCCAACTTTGCCCGCGTAGCCAACGAGTTTCCTGGAATTCGCATTTTACAACAAGATCCTGTGGAGAACGTTTTTGCCTTCATTTGTTCCTCCAATAATAACATTCAAAGGTAAAGCAATAGAATAGTTGGGTGTATTGTGTAGTAGCTTTTCTAACCTAGGATTTCCTCCATGGTCGAGAAGCTTTGCTCAAACTATGGAAAGCGTCTCGTTGACTTCGAAGGCGTGGCATACCACTCCTTCCCTTCGGTAGACCGTCTTGCTGAGCCTATCGTTGAAAGCGAGCTAAGGAAATTGGGTTTTGGCTATAGAGCAAAGTTTTTGAGTAAAGCTGCAGAGGCCATTCTTGCGAAGGGTGGGAGAGATTGGCTAATGAGTTTGCGACATGTTTCCTACGAAGAAGCCAAACTAAATCTCATGCAATTACCTGGCATTGGCGCTAAAGTAAAATACATTTTTGGTAGCTTTATACTCCACGGCAATTAGCTCCTTGAATTAGGTTGCGGATTGTGTGTGCTTGATGTCTCTTGGACATTTGAATGCCATACCAGTTGATACGCATATGTTCCAGATCGCCCAAAAGTCTTATTTGCCACATCTAAAGAAGCAAAAGACTATAACAACCAAAGCCTATACTGAAATTAGCCAACATTTCCAAGCGCTGTATGGATCTCATGCTGGTTGGGCCCATTCTGTAATATCTTTCAAATTTCATTCGACAGTATTTGGTATTTTCATAAAGCCCTTGTTTGTTTTTTTTGTTGTTTTTTTATATATACCAGCGTGAGCATCTGCTCATTGCTGGTCTTTTTTATTATTTCAATAGTTAAAAAAATTATAAATAGGAAAATGAACTTAAAACACATAAAACCCCTTGTTATCTAGGTTTTATTCAGCGCAGATCTACGCCATTTGCAGGTCAGAAACGCTATTCCGGAAAAAGAACCTCCTAAAAAGAAAAGAAAGTGACTCAGTTTTACTGTTCAGTTTGTAAATAAAGTCATTCCTTTTTATTGCTATCATGAATATCGTTGAGATTGTAGCGTTTAAAATAAAGCCGTAAATTCACCGAACGGTCCAAATGTGTATCTTAATTTAGATCCCACTACTTACATTACCCACGAATAGACGCTCGAAATACAGTGCAACCCACTTAATTGAATATCGCTTATTTGAATAAACCGCATAATTGAACACAAACTTGACGGTCCCATGTTGTCCATTTAATTCAATGTAAACCTAAACCTCTTAATTGAATAATGGATACTGGAACAATATCGCTTAATTGCAAAACTTTTTAAAGCCCCGCTGTATATTGTACAATGCTAAACAATGTCGTTTATTTGGATACGGATCTGGCAAAAACCTTTCGACACCAGAAAGCCGCAATATTCTACGAAACGCTTGAATGGTCTTATGCCTCTAAGAAAGCTAAAACCCATAACTATTATCTTGGACCCTTTCACCGTTGACACCGTACAAATTAAGCCGATTTGCCGAGTTTATGTATAGTCGCCAAGTTAAAACTGTACAGCAAACATGTCAAAAGGAAAGAACACAAGTCTGTCTCTAGCTCAACGAGTGGAAGCGTTAAATCCTTGAAAAGAAAGAGACACAGGATTCAGTTGCTGAACGATTCGCTAAACGGGACTGAGGCGTTCACCACCATCATTTGAGTCCGCGTTACAGGCAATTGATGTCGTTCGTTAATTTATTGACAACACGGTTGTAAGGGACATGAACAGTTATATGGCTTGAAGACTTTCTTCACAATGCAAACTATAAGCGCGCGAAACAGGGTTTAATTGCGATTTTTTTCCTAAGAAGAATTGTTGAATATTAATAATTCAAATAATAAATTAAACATTAATACAGGATAATATATAGGATTAATACAACAAATAAAATATCAATACAGGATAGTAGAAATTTACTATTGTCTCCTTCCTAAAATACCTATTTTTTCATGCTATATTGGCAAAACCGGATGTCTGAATAAACCACATATTTGAATAATGTTCGTCCGGCCCCGAGCCTGTTCAGTTAAGCAGGTTGCACTGTATAGGTTGAGTGTCAAAGAATTGCGTGTGTTCCATTTTTTAACCAACTTATCAACAATAAGTTTATTTTTAAGCCGAAAAGAATGGCACACAAAGCGCTATACATGTAGTGAGGCAGCAACCCGTAGTGTTCGTTCATTACTTCAGCGTGTGAGCTAAACAGTGTGCGAGCCCAGTTACGCGGTTACTTCGCTAGAGCACCGAGCATTCTGCTTTGACCGCCGATGCAATCTCGCATTTTTGAATCTCCTGACTGTGCATCCAATACAGCCGCTATGTTAAATAAAGCAAACGTTAATGTTATTTTTCGCGATACAGTCAACGGTTGTTATTTTATATCACACTTTCTAGCAACATCACTGGATATTGAAGAAACTTACCCTAATTTAGACTCCAGTTCAAAACCTGCTAACCGCAGTATTTGAATCATACTTTCTTGAACAAATAATTCGCAATGCTTGAAGGCAAACAGGATGGAGTATCAAAATTTTCTATATGAGTTTGCCAGCGTTCATGGAAAATTTTTAAATGTAACTCACTAAGTGTAAAAATATTATGATTTAATTCATATCCTTATAAGCAAGGCCGTACCCAGGGGGTGGTTTTGGGGGTTTAAACACCCCCCGAAATTTCTGTTGTATAATGGCGAACATAGGAGAATGCCCCAATGTCCAAAAAATTGCATATTAAAACCCCCTCCGAACCAAAATCCTGGGTAGGCTACGGCCCTGCTTATAAGGATGTCGTTCTTTAGTTTTCTTGTTTCCGTGCATATTATAATCACACACGAATTTTTTACAGAGATTTTTTAAATATAACGTAAGTTACGGAACAATGCTTTGACAGTTTGAACGCCAATTCGGTTTGTGCAATTTTCTAATGCGATATAAAAGGCAAAGAGTAACGCAGCAACACGAAGAAAATGAATGCATTCTAGAACAAAATAATGATCCTTTAGAAAGAAACGTTGAAATGAATTAAAACTGTTGAAACACCGATTTAGTTTACGTTTCTAAATTTTTCTACGTGTGTTATAAGTGTATCATGCCGTAATAATAATTAAATAGGCATTTATTTACTGTAAAAAAACTAATGTACTGTATTATATAATTAATTTATAATACTATGTAGTGGATATTTAGTGTTAGCTAGCCAGCTGTCTTCATAATGGCCAAAGTTAAGTGCTACACAACCCTATGAGTACGACAATACAGAAGAATTATTATATTTTAAAGACCATGTGAGTGCAACAAAAGATTAAGGTATATTATGAACCTTCTTTAATCATACGTCAATGAGTAAAATAAAAATGACAAGTTCATTGCGACAACCTTGTTGCGGGTTATGAAATAATTGCAAGATGGTGGAGTTATCAACGCTTCTGCAAGTGGCGTGTAATTAGCGGAGGGCAGTTTGCTTGGGTTGTTTTCGTTGGCAAGTATTGTGCCTCACTTTTGTGTTTTATTCCTTATTCCTTCACTGACGTGTTTGTATTCAACTACACGAACAAACTTCGCCGACTGCCTCTGCGATGTTTACGATGTTTATAATCTATTTTTATTTCAATCCCGACGTAGGTTTGCGCCTATTGGCAATTTCGTTAAGTATTCACGCAATAAGAGTTATCATTTCCGCAAAGAAAAAGCTTTTTATTAAACAACTATTTGTTTAACTTACTGCATGCAAGACATCTACTAAACCTGGGGTCAAGTAAGGGGGTGGGCTGCAAATTTACCTAGACTCTAAGCAAACAGTGTTAACGGTACTCCACCACTGTCGCTATTATTGGCTTGTCCTCCTTTGTTCTGTGACAGTGTCAGGACAGTTCTGATTACATCTTGAGAAATTTAGACCGGTTGCTTTTCCTTGGACAATTTCCAATTATCCGAGCGTACACAGCTCGTAACTAGATTAGAAGGTGAAAACGCCAAAGGAACTAAACGTTTGAGTTGTTATTTAATTTGTATGCAAGGAGTTTCCATTCCATCAATAAACCTCCCAGAAAAAATCTTTATTTATTGTAGCAAAAGGAGAAAAGGAAAAGTAAATTAAAAAAGCTGCTTGAGTATTATTCCTCTTTCAGAAGCAAATTTCTTTCTACTTCAGTTGCATAATTTTTCCAGTGTGTCCACCCTTACCCTAACAAGAAAGGAAGGGAATGTCCAATATGAAAAGTATTACTACAAAAATCGATTCGTGGCCAAGAAAATCCTGTTGACTATTGACAATGTTCTTCTGTACTACATATATATATATATATATATTATATATATAGTCATGCCAGTTGTTGTTTATTTCTTCTACACTATTGTTGCATGGCTCCTACTGGAAAATGGAAAAACATCTTTTGCGAATCCGCTTCGACATAATCTTTGTGTCCTTTCTTAACGTCTACTCTTTCGTCATACATATGCAAACTCGCTTTTTCTGCTTGAGATTTAATCCTACGTGACAGAAAACTCCACATTTCTGGAAAAACTATATTTCTAATACTTTCTCAGATGCTTACGCCGACAAGGTGTCTACTGTATGGTAGAAACACATTTAGACGGATTTCTGTTTAGTAGAATCTACTCCAGAAATTATTATAGCAATGGGGAATTGGCTTATATTTTAGAAATAATTTTGAATTCAATGACTTTTTGGTAATTCCATTTGAAGGAAGACGGATCAAATGAAGCGGGCAAAACTGTAAATCTTGAAATTGTATTTAAAGCTGAAGACTTCAGAAGACCTCCAAGAGAACTTGAAAAATATTGCTTTTTTTGCAGAACCAGCTAAAGTGGTTCAATAGATCGGCTTCTACCATAATGAAGGAAACCAATTACAAGATGCATCGCAAGAAAAAAAAGAAAACTCGCCACTGAATTCAAAGGCCGTTTGTCCATGTTTGTCTCTTTAGAGCTTGCAGGTTCGGTGTATAAAGAAATACTTCCCGATCATCGCATAGTGCGTTTGAAATATGCAAGGGTACATCTGAAAAGTAGATTTATATCAGTACCATTAGCTGCTGTTTATCAGTATCGTTCCTTTGTAGTTTCGTAGATGAACGAAGGTTCGTAAAGCGACATAGATCGTCCTCTGTTTTCACTATGAATAACTCATACATAAATGCACACATTCTAAACTCTGTAACGTTACAATGGCTAGCTCAATTTTTTCTAACATTTCCTTTTCGCTATTATTTCTTTTTTCGAATATTTTTAATGAATATCGGGTAAGAAGCACTTCCTTTTTTATTTTAAGTAACAAAAACGTATTAATATGATAATTCAATTACTAATTAAGAATACTACTAAAAATGTAACTGATTCAATATTAAATTCCCGATTCAAGTAATATACTTTCTAATTTTTTAAATTGCTTTAGACCCTTATGAGCATCGTGGGGTGCGCGCAATTCTCATAAGGCTTAAGGCAAAATGGAACGCACGAAAAATGGAAAATACTGGATAGTGTACACCGCTCTTTATCGCATTCGCGCTAACAGCTGTCGGTACTGTAGTGGTGGAGTTTACTGCTGGCTGCTATTACATGCAGCCAGGTACTGAAAAGAGCGCTTGCTTTACTCTTTTTTTGTAATTCATCCAGGCAATATTTGTTGTATTGTTGCACGTGAACAGTTGCCGTGGAGACCATTCGTGACCTTTGCAAGTTGCCCGAAACTTCATTAGACCTACGAAACCGAAATAATTCAATTAGCTGACAGTAGGGAAAGAAACCAGCCGTTATAGCGATTGCTACCACTTATTTACAAGTCGCATGACCTTCGTTATTTCTAGAGAACCAGGAGAAAGACGCAACGCAATACGTTCATTTAATTAGATTAGAGTTAATTACTTTTGTGTTGCTTAGACGAAGAAGATTCTTAATACACACACTCGTTCGAGGCAACCCTATTAGTATAAAACTGACAATTTGGCTCAAATATACAGCTGAGCCTTTTATGGGTCAGTACCATTATGACGCTTCATGCAACTGCGAAATTGGTTTCCCTTTTTTAATCGATATTAAAATGTAACGCTAACACATGCTCCAGATTTCCTAGTTTGTTTCTTTGAAGATCTTAAATAGTACTTTTTCAACAAAAAGACTCCTTTAACTTTTGTTACCTTCTCAAAACACTCATTTTCGAAATCAAATGTTGCCATTACCTTAGTTGACAGCTCTAAAAATCGCGCACGGAATTCTTGATATCAATTAGTTTTCAAGATATGGCCCAAATCCTTCTCAAAACTAGTCTTCCAATAACGTTAAATTGAAAGTAAGCTGTGACTTCACGAAAGGCATAATTGGACTAGCTGCAATGGAGGTATAACGGGCATTTAATTTACAAATTAAACTGGATCTTAAGTGGCGTGTTACGTTCATATATAACGTGAGTTGGACATATCTTGAGAGGGGAGTTAGGCTTCTTCCATTTCTTGTGTCGCTTCTGCATGTAATAGAGAGATGTATAAGAGAGATGTATGTATCTTGATTTTTTATTATGATGATTTCGAGTAGATAGATTAGCCACATTACATTACATGAGACGCGACTCCAGTTTTCCTTATTCGACCGATTTGTTCTGGGTCGTTTTGGGGTGAGCTCATTCCAGATGGAAATATTGTCACGTAATTAACCTACGCGACGGAATAAAACGTCCGAGTCCGTAGAAAAGTCGGGAGAGTGGTAGCTCTGTATTTGTAAGGTTATACTTCACATACAAGACCTTTTCGCCACCAACTCTTCACTCACAACAACCGACCCGTCCCGTCTCTAGCCCAACAAGCGACTCCCTTCTGCCCCTCGGACGGACCGGCCAAGTCAGTACTGTCTACGTGCATAATTGTGCTGACTCGACCGGTACCAGCCATCCTGTTCCCGGCATCCGAGCCCTGCATGCAAAGGGGCCCCGGACGCCGAGCGTCGAATGCCCGGACGCCGAGCATCGAATGCCCGGACGCCGCACTGTTTCTAAGCACAATGTTAAAATATACTAAGTAGCGAATATTTGCGTAACATCGCTCCCCCCCTTGGGCTCAACCGCCCTCGGGGAGCCTACTCACATAATAAAGCAGCGGGGTACAATGTCGCGCTATTCTCCTAAGAACGTACCAGATAGCAGCAGATAATGAAGTGAAACTACATGGCATCAAGGTTGGAGTTGTTTACAAGGGTTCTGGGGAAACTTCTAGACTTTCATGTGCCTTGAGCCTAGCCTCCAGAACGTCAAGGCGCTTCTGTAAGGCGCCTTGAGGCTTTACAACCTGATACCACATTACAAGCATAACAGCAATGATAAAACATAACAAAACAAAGGATAAACTGCAATTAAATATAACTCTCGCCAACCATTCGTCCATGCGTAGATCTTCGAGGGGGTCTTCGGTAAAGCGCCGCCCCTCTTGGACGACTTGATGGAAATACTTCCATGTGGACGTCCAGGTGTTGCTTACGTCACGGACAGCTTCTTCGATCCTCCGGTCAGGGATGTCGAGTTGGTCAAAGTTCAACGTGGTAAGGTTGGCCAAGGGACTGTTTAATGTTAAGTTAAGGACGGGAACATGCAGCATAAAGGCGGGCACCGACGGGTTTGTTCCCAAGAAACTATGGGACCTATACTCTGCCGGGAGTACCCAGTGTACTGAATGTACGGAGCACGCGTTAGGTACTTGTAAAATCCCATGACCCTCTATCGTGTGACTCAATTGGGAAGGACTGTTAGGCTCTCCCTTTAAGCAATTCAAAGTGATTTTCAATGGGTCCACACTAAAGAAACGCCATGCTCCTTTTCCTAGGGGTCGAATGTCAGGGCCGGTGTATTTTCTAACTATGCGCTCACAGCGTTGAGTGATGCTAGTCTCGTCCTCTACAATGATGGCGGCTATACACTTAAGACTCGTGGAAACACGTGATAGGCTGTATTTCCCCTGACAAACGACTTCTGTACTACTCCCTTTACATTGGACTAACTCGCTCATTGACATTTACAGATAAAATTTATCGGTTTCGTGTCACGGTTACGTACTCCTAGAGATCTTTTTAGAAAACTGACCACCGCAAAGCATTTCAGATGTTTGCGCAATAGGTCGCGAAGAGCCTTGACTTGAGGCTCTTCCAAACTTTGAGCGAAAGAGCGTTCTAAATCATCCAGACTGATCGATGTATGGGGACTGTCGTCCTCCACTGCCGTCGCACCATTGGCGTCATAGGCGCTGACCATCCCCAGTACCATCCCCTTGAACACCCACTGCGGTTCCGAGCCAAAATTTACCATGAAAGCTTTGGCTGTCTCGTCTTTACACGTTACGATGGACCTTCCTAAACTCAAGCCCTTTTCCTGAAACACTCTATGACTCGGTTCGATGACCACATCATAGTTAGCGACTCGTCGGCCTACTAATTTCAACTCTACCCATCGGGCCGACCTGCCCGGAATCTTAAATCCCTCTTGACAGACTAGTTCCGTCTGCGCTTTAAAAGCTGTCTCGCATACCGCCTCGCTTACCACTGTGGTATCCTCTACAAGATTCTCGGTCCCTGGACCTCGATGATTTCCTTCTTGAGACTCCGTGGCCTCCACCCTTACCGTCACTCCGGTAAACTCACTATCTTGCTCACCTTCGCTCTCCTCGGAGACCGTGGTACCCCCAGTAACCCCATGGGCCCTCGTGGTCCCACCAATTTCCGGCGTTGCTTCCGCCAGGACTTCTTCCGACTCTATCATCGCCGGCTCTGGCATCGGCTCGTCTATTTCGATTACCTCTTCTCCTACAGACTCATTTAGACTAGCAATGGCGCCTTCTTCGACGTAATCTACTCCCGTTGGTGTCAAAGCGCCAACCAACCTGTGCCCATTTTCGCTATATCTGATAGTAATCGTCTCCAACTGCTGAAGAAGGTCATTTCCCACTATCAAATCTATCGTACAGTTATTAATAACGACGGCGGTAGTGGTTAACCGGCGCCCACAAAGATCAACATTCACGACTACCACTCCACTTATTTCTGCTAACTGCCCGTTTGCGACCACTATAACAGGGCCTTCCCAAGGGCACAGTGGCATATCGTTTTTGAATACCCAGTCTTTAGAAACAGCGGAGACAAAGGCCCCCGTATCTATTAACGCTTTAGTGGGAAGGTCGTTACATGTTACTAACTCTACTACGAGGTTGGGGCCTACACAACCTAACACTGGTATGACGGCGACCCCACATCCAGTCACACCAGACTCTACTTGACCTAGTCATTTGCCCCTTCCACCCGACCCCCGGTTTGGAGGTGAGAATTGCACCCTTCTATCACGGTCGGCACCCCTCCACCCACTGGGACTTCTCGGCCTATCATTTCCTTCATTGAAGGAACTACGTCTATTCCCGTCGGTAGGCCCTGGATTCGTATTCCCTTGTAAGGGTCTACTTCTACAAGCACGGGATGTGTCCGCGTTTGCCACATGCGAAGCAAACGGGTTCCCCGTCATGCGTTCGGGGATTAAATTGGGAACGACCAACCTTACCTTGAGTTCCTTGGACGGTAGCCCGAATACTTTCCGTTCCTCCACTCAAAGGCTCGCTGATTTGCTTCGGTAACACCTCTCCCAGCTTGTTGACTACGCCGGTCAATACAGCCTCCAGGTCGGGCGCTGGTATGGCGGCAGCGACAGTGGCCCTTCGTCGAGGTGGCGTTTTTGGCGGGTTCTTCTTCATCCTCTGAATCCACAGTTTTCTTCAAGACGTTCTTCCCCCACGTCGACTTTTGCGCTCGATCTTGGCTATCTACTACGCTGATGAGTTCTTCGAAGAACTGGTCACACGTCTTGACCTTGGGGATGCGCATCCACTCCAGGAGTGATGGTTTGAGTCCATGGATCAGATACTCCAACTTATCCTCTTCGTCCATGTCCTCCTGAATTTCCTCACACAGGTCCAAGACAGAATAGAAATAGTCCTCCGGTGTCTCACCCAGCTGCTGGTAGTGATTGAGGAGCTTTTCTCGCAAATAACGACGCCGATTTTGTCTTAGGAAACCTTGTCGAAAGCTTTCCGCGAAGTCTGCCCACGATCCGGCAGGTGCAGCTCGCCGCTTGTAGACTCGGTCGAACCAAGATCGCGCTGGGCCGTTGAGATAGGCGTCGACGTACGCAAGTCGGTCTTCATCAGTCCACCCGTTGTAGTTCGACGCAGCTACGTAGTCTCGAAGCCATCGCAGGGCGTCTTCTCCGGCCACGCCTTCAAACTCTCGTGGCTGTTTCGCTCTTCTAATGCGGTCGCGGTTGGTGTTGACTGAACTCGCTAAGGCCATGGTGTGACGAGTGGCGCTGTAAGACGTCGGTAGGCTCGAAATGTCGAGAAATGAGTTAGAGTTTGGGGCGGGAATGGCGGTTTCAGTGTTGCTGAAAGCGGCAGTTTCGTCCGAGCTAGGACTGGAAGTTTGGACAGAAGCTTGCGGTGTCTCTGGCAGCTGCCGACGGGCTGCATCGCGTGTAACAACTGGTCAAAAGGGGGGGTTTTCAACTGTTGCGGGCTCAATTGATCACACATCACCCCAGGCGTTACGCAGACATGAACTTTCACTACCTGGCGATCTCCTGCTACCACTCAAGCTTACCGACTTTCCCGGTCGATGCACCAAATTGTCACGTAATTAACCTACGCGACGGAATAAAACGTCCGAGTCCGTAGAAAAGTCGGAAGAGTGGTAGCTCTGTATTTGTAAGGTTATACTTCACATACAAGACCTTTTCGCCACCAACTCTTCACTCACAACAACCGACCCGTCCCGTCTCTAGCTCAACAAGCGACTCCCTTCTGCCCCTCGGGCGGACCGGCCAAGTCAGTACTGTCTACGTGCATAATTGTGCTGACTCGACCGGTATCAACCATCCTGTTCCCGGCATCCGAGCCCTGCATGCAAAGGGGCCCCGGACGCCGAGCGTCGAATGCCCGGACGCCGAGCATCGAATGCCCGGACGCCGCACTGTTTCTAAGCACAATGTTAAAATATACTAACTAGCGAATATTTGCGTAACAATATGGTAGTAGTAGTCCACTGAGTTAAGTATACTGTTTTTAGAAGTGAAAACGACGAATTTGAGGGTTCGGGAAAGACGAATTCCACAGGGGCAATGACGAGAAAGTAACACCCACAACACACAAGCACAAACGTAAATGGTGGTTTTAACGTATATCTTTACGTTAGAATTTAGTGTAAGTTTGTTTGGTTGATTTATTGACGTGGAACGCGGAAACGTAGATTTAGTTCATTTGTTTGTTTATTTGTTTGTAGATGAAACATACAAGGAAACACAGAACGTAAAACGTACAAACGTAGAAAAGCGTACGGAGCGAAACAAAAACGTACTGAAAGGCGAAGTGACTACGAACTACCGACCTCTCCTTAGACTTTGCCATCCATATATGGATACCAAGCATACACGCAATAAAGACGTTGACGAGGGATAGACAAGTCCGACGGGTTAGGGCTGAAAGTGAAAGCGGAATTCGGGGAACAAAAGGTGATTTGGGGTCACAGGTCAAGAAAGCATACAAAAGTGAAATCGGTTTGGAACATTCCGGCCCCTGTTTTTACATCGGAGATTAAAAACAGTTAAACACTAATTTACTTCGCGATTTGACTCAAAGATACATAACTTCGCAATGGGACGAACGTAGATTCCATGTTGAGTCTTTACTTCTGCGGTTCGCACAATTCCGTCAGTACCGGGGAATACTTGCGTGATCTTTCCGATTGTCCAATGGCCTCTTGGTGTATTGACATCGATGACAAGGGCTATATCTCCGACTTTGGCATTTTCTTGTTGAAGCATCCATTTCTTGCGTTCGGTAATGCGAGGAAGGTATTCCTTTAGCCATCGTCGCCAAAATTGATTAGTGATGGCTTGAGAGGCACGCCATCGTCTGCGAGACAAAACTTCGTTTTCGTGGATGACGTCTGGTGGAGTATTCGGCTTGCTGCCACCGTAGAGGAAATGATTTGGCATTAGTGGCTCTGGATCAGCTGGGTCCTTACTTAAGTGCGTAAGGGGACGTCCATTTAGAAGGGATTCGGCTTCGGTAAGTACTGTGTTAAGAAGTTCGTCGTTGGTTTTTTTACCTTTGAGCACAGCGTAGAGAGCAATCTTAGCGGACCTTACGAGTCGCTCCCAAGATCCTCCGAAGTGAGGCGCTGCGGGCGGAACGAAACTCCACTCCGTTCCTTTGGCAGCCATTGCGTTTGCGATCTTCTCCTTATTCCATTTTTCGATACCTTTCCGTAATTCCCGCTCTCCAGCGACGAAGTTGGTCCCGTTGTCCGTGAAACATCGGGCGGGTTGACGTCTTCTGGCCGCGAACCTTCTGAAACTGAGCAGGAATGAATCTGCGTCAAGTCTGTGGCATGGCTCCAGATGGACTGCTCGGGTAGTCATGCATGTGAATAGACAGCACCATCTCTTTTCCGTTGAACGTTTGACCGTAACGTATAGAGGTCCAAAAAAATCGATTCCGGTAAACGTGAATGGTGGATTAAAGGGTTCTACGCGAGCTTGGGGTAAGTTGGCCATAAATGGTTTATTCGGCTTAGCTTTGTTTCTCTTGCAGTTAATGCATTTATTTAGGGCGTTTTTTACAGTTTGCCGCCCTTTGATTGGCCAGTATTGGCTTCGTAGTTCGTGGAGGGTTCGCTCGGTTGACGAGTGCGCCAATCTTTCGTGAGTGTCGAGAGTTAGCAGTTCGGTTAGTCGATGATTAGATGGGAGAATTATGGGATGTTTTTGGTCGTAACTTAGGAAACTGTTTTGTAATCGCCCACCAACCCGTAGAACTTTGTTTTCGTCGAGAAAGGGGCTAAGCTTTAAAAGAGGCGACTCCTTATAGGTTGTACCTGTTTTGGTTATGACTTCAACGTCTTTTCGAAACTTCTCACGCTGGGTGATTACGATGAGCGTCTTTCTCGCTTCGCGGATTTCTCCCGCTGTTAGGTACGTGGGTTGCGTTGTGTTTGCCGTTTTCTTGATTGCTGTTTGCAGTATCCGGAGGTAACGAAGAATGCGTGCTATAATTCGGACAGCTTTGCTGAACTGTGACGTCCTTTCGAGGAGCATAGTTACGTTGTTACCGTTGAGTTGGCTATCATTCCAAGCCACGGGTCTGGTACGGTTTCTTCGTCATCGGGCTCGGGGTTGTGTTGCTGGCGCGGCCATTTGGACTCTTCGTCAAGAAGAAATCTAGGACCGGAGAACCAGGCCTCATAATCCCATGAGTTGGCAGAGGTACCGCGACTGCAGGCGTCTGCTGGATTGAGGTGACCTGGTACATGCCGCCACTGCTGCGCATTTGTTAGCTCTGAGATTTCTCCTACGCGGTTTCCGACGAATGCTTTAAATTTGCGTGTAGTACTGCTGATCCACTGTAACGTCGTTTGAGAGTCGGACCAGAAGTAGACATCGTGTATCGAGATTCCAATTTCAGGACAAATCGTCGAGGCTAGTCGTGATCCGATCACAGCGGCGCAGAGTTCCAGGCGAGGAATTGACGTGTGTTTGACGGGTGCCACGCGGGACTTCGACATGACGAATCATAGCTTTCGATCGTTTGGGGAGTATTCCGTGCGTAGATAGGCGACTGCTCCGTAGCCGCCTTCTGAAGCATCGGTGAAAACGTGTAGTTGCCTTGACGTCGGTTTTTCGTTGAGGCGCATGCATCTTGGGATCTTGATTTCTTGAAACAATCGAAGGGAATTGTACCAGTCGTTCCAGCGTTCCAGGAGATTTCGAGGAGGTTCTTCGTCCCATGTTGCCCCTTGGCGCCACAGTGACAGAAGAATAATTTTGGCGAAAAGGGTTAAAGGGGCTAAAAATCCAAAGGGATCGTAGATGCTTGTTACTTGGCTTAAGATGCCTCTCTTCGTTCGTGCAGGTTTTGACGAGTTTACGTTAAACGTACACATGTCTTCTTGGCAGTTCCACAGTACACCCAACGTGCGTTCCGTGGGTAAGTCGTCAGTATCCAGGTTGAGAGACGGTACCAGTCGTTCCGATGGTGCGATGATCTTGAGGACTTGACGCGAATTTGACGTCCATTTCGTCAAACGAAATCCACCTTTCGTGAGTAGTTCGGTTATTTGTTGTGCGGCTTCGGTGGCATCGGAGCTGGTTTCGAACGAGTCCAAATAATTGTCAACATAAAAATTGGTTAGGACCTTTTGCGAAACCTTAGGGTATGCTTCTTCGTTGTCCTTTGCCGTGCGCTGGAGTGCGAACATACAGGTTGCAGGACTTGACACGGCCCCGAAGACGTGAACCGTCATTTGGTGAATTTTGGGGGGCTCTTTCGAGCCCGGCGTTCTCCATAGGAATCGGAAGGCGGTCCTGTCCTCTTCGCGGACCTTTACTTGATAATACATTTTCTCAATATCTGCTGACACTGCGACGGGATTTAGACGGAAACGCAAGAAAACGCCGATCATATTGGTTAAAAGGTCTGGGCCTTTCAGAAGCGCGTCGTTGAGGGAGCGTCCTTTGTATTTAGCGGACGCGTCGAAGACTACACGGATTTTTGCCGGTTTGTTTGGGTGTACAACCGGATGATGGGGTAAGTACCACGTCTTGCCGGGGAAGTTTTCTTGCTTCTCTTCGTTGGTGAGTTCAGCATAACCAGATTCGAGATATTCTTCGATCGTTCTTTGATATTCGGTTCGCAATTTCTCGTCGTGTACTAGGCGTCTTTCGAGCCGCAAGAATCGGTCTAGGGCATTGAGGAAATTGTTCGGCAGTCCAGGATCGTGGGATTTCCAAAGTAACCCAGCTTTGTAACGGTTTCCCGTATTTATCGTAGTTTCTTCTAAGAGATTTAGTGCCTTTTTTTCGTCGGCTGGCAGTAAACGAGCTTTTATGGTCGCGGTACTTTCGATTTCCCAGAATTTCTGTAGGGAATCATGAATTTGGTGATCATTTGCAATTGCGATGTGCAGGATCGAATGCTATTCTTGAGTATGGTCGATGCTTGCGGAGTAATTACCGACGACGGTCCAACCGAATGGGGTCAAAGTGGCTTCTGGGCCTTCAGTTTCGTTTTTCGGTCCCCGAATGTCGTATACCCGGTGAGCTTTCCGTACTTGCTGACCGATTAGGATGCCTACTTGCTGCGTGTCTATGGCTGGGATGTTTAAATCTGACAAATATGACCAGCGCAGTTTCTCCTTCGGCCAATGGACTGCTCTTGAGCTCATTCCAATACGTGGAACGGTGAGCGCCTTTACGTTTGGAAAAGTAGCTTGTCCGTTTGTTGAACTTACTGTTAAGTACACTTTACGGCTTTCGAATGTCGGATCGTTTCCGTGAAAATCGTTTCCCAATCGCGTTAGATTCGTTTGTCCTTGCAAACCAAGAGCGTTCGCAACTTCTTCTTTAATTAGGGATACTTCGCTTCCTTTATCTAAAATGGCGTAGGTTTTGATTTGTTTATCGTCGTTAGACAGGACGACAGGAACCACCGACAGGAGGACTACTTCCTGTCGTTGGCTCGCGTTAACATGACCGACATGGACGGAATTCTCGCTTGATGTTGACAGTACTGCGTTCGTGGTCGAAGAGGTTTCCTTTTGGTATGCACGTGGGACGTCGTGCAGAAAGGGGTTGTGCTTTCCTTTGCAGCCGTTGATGTAACATTGCCGTGTTGAAGGGCAATTCTTGCTTTGGTGAGTTGGAGCGAGGCAACGAAAGCAGCATTTTTTGTCTTTTACTAATGCAGTCCGTCTTTCTAGCGTTGCATTGCGAAACATTTGACACGAAGAATTTTTGTGTCGTTCGTCGCAAAAGGAACAAACGATTTCTCTAGCGGGTGAGGTTACAGATGTTGCCAGCACTTGATGCCGTACCTTGGGTGTCGGCTTCGAGGAGGTTGTGATTTCTCGGCTATTGCTCGACAACGGAGGGCACAGACTTTGTCCCATTACCTTCTTGTCCAACCATTTGTCTAAATCCAAGAGGGTGGGAGCACGTTGCTGGTCCGTATGGATGCGTAAAATTTCTTCACCCCGTGAAGCACGAAGATTGTTGGGGAGTTTTGTTAATACTTGCTCCAAGATGGATGAGGACTGTAGGTCGCTTACCAGGCCTTCTTGCTCCATCATGGCGATGGTTCCGTGAAGTTCATTAAAGAACTTCCTTAACGTGTGTTGGTCGTTGTGCTTGACGGTTGGTAAGTCGATCAAAGTGCGGACGTACGCGCTCGAAATCATATGAGGGTGACCGTAGCGACGTTGAAGGTCCTGTAATGCGCGGTAGTACAGGGCGGGATTGTGTAGGCTTTGTGCAACGCTCTTGCGGACTTCTGGGGATAATAATTCGCGAAGGTAGGCTATGCGTTGGGCGTTACTGGGAACTACATCGTGTACAAGACTTTTAAATGAAGCGATGAACATATGCCATTCGCGCGGATCGCCGGAAAAGGGCTTTATGCTAATGCTCGACAGATGTGTTGGAGCCCAGGGCATGCCGAAGTATGGTGCTGAGGTATTTGAAGTTTCAAAAATCCAAGCGTCAGAGGAGCCTGCGCGAAGTGTCGTTGATGTACAGTCATGAGCAAAAAAATTGAAACAAGGCAAACCACAGGAGTCTAATTAAGCCTCTCGAGAATGATTTGCCTTCATTAGTCGGTGAAAGAGCTTAGACTTATCGCTTACAAGGTAAGAGTTCGACTCTGAGTGTCCATATCCTGTTATGAAAACATAAGTAGATAAAAACCTGTGGAGTATTGAAACTGCCGTTAGCTAATAGCTATAGACGTTAAAAAGGGGTTTCCTTCCGTTTGTTCTAACAAGAGCTAGCTAAGTAAAAGGGTGACCGCGAACTTTAAATGACTTTCCTGAAATTCAAGTCGTTAAGCTACAAATTTTTAGAAATTGATGAAGATTTCTAGTTGTTTGATGTGTAAAGCACAGCCATTATCTGAAACAGGGGGATTTTTTTTATTTCGCGCAAATAATATTTCAAAGTATGCAACAAGAGCAATCGTACCAAAAAGAACATGACCGATTTTTGTTAAGATACTTTAACACCAGTAATCCAAATTAACACCATAACACATATTGGTACCAAATATTTAGTTTCAGTAGCAAAATTTTAATAATTTTCTAATTTTCAACTAATATTTTGTTATGCTGCCATTATTTTCGACACACGCTTGCAGCCTACGTGGCATTGAGTTCGCGAGCTTAAGGCAAAAATCCGTGTGATCTGCTAACTCTTCCCAAACACGACACGCTTCCTCGAATAGCGTATCTTCATTCCTTATGTTTGACTGACTGTACGAAAACGATAAATTAGTAATTAGTAAATGAGTCATTAGTAAATTATACTTTCTTAAGTATGTGATAGTGTAGATAAAAGTTATTACTTAATTTTTTTAACATCGCCCAAATGTGCTCAATGGGGTTCAAATCTGGTGACCTGGGTGGGTGTGGTAGAAGTTCCACCCCTTGTTCTCGAAAGAAACGTTGCACTATTCCAGATTTGTGGATTGGCGAATTGTCTTGTTGAAAAGACCAATGAGTCACCTACAAGCTCACGCATTGTGGGTATTTCCCTTTGTAAAATTTCACGATAGGCTTCGCCATTGAATGTTGCAGGCACCCTAATTAGAGTACTGAGCCCGGTAGCTGCAGAAAACCAGGCAAATACGGAAACTGAGTATCTTCCACTCCTTCCGTTTTCCCGCAACATGTTTCCTTTGAATCGCTGATTTTTCTAAGGGAAAACTAAGTTAAATTTAATTCATTGTAAAGATGCAAGCTAACCTCTCTATATACGCGAAAAGGGCCGTTCGTTTGAGAGGAAATTGTGCTTTCGTCTGAGAAGACCACTGTCGTCCAATAATTCTCATCGACATTGAGGAAGTTGGTACAGAATCTTAATCTTGCTTGTTTA
>JAHZNP010000637.1:0-24038 GCA_020615345.1 Triops cancriformis
AGGACGGTGCGCCTGCACATTTTGCGGTGTCCGTCCGTGACTGGCTCGACGAAAGTTTTCCAAATCGTTGGATTGGACGGGGAACAAATCAGTCACCTGCACCATTGCCTTGGCCACCACGAAGCCCAGATCTTACCACTCCAGACAATGCTTTGTGGGGCTTTGTGAAGGAGAAGGTGCAAAAGCGCCGGTATTCTTCGAACGACGAGCTGAAAAATGCTATTCGGGACGTCTTTAAAGAAGTGACCCCAAGAATGCTCAAAAATGCAAACCAGAGAACATGGCGTCGTATTATCCTTTGCAGGGATCACGGTGGTTCTCATACTGATGTCTTAGACCAATAAAATACGATTTTTCTGAATAAACTGAGAATTGGAAGCGAAAGTGGTCTGACTTTTTTTCATTGTTGCGGTTCCCTAAGGGTCCGCAAGATGGCAACTGTCCCGGTCACATGCCGGGATGAGTCCTGAATGTTAATTAGGCGTCACCGATTTTTTTTCCATGCAACTTTTTTTTTACAGGCAAAAGAACCCAGGTGTTATAGGACTTTCGGGCCACCCTGTATATATACCCCAAATGAATTTTTTTAAGGTAAATACCTACAGCTCTCTAGAAGATCCGAAAATCGAACGCTAAGAGCAAAGTTCCTAATCTTGTGCTCATTATTCAATATGCCCAAAGTTCTAATTCCTGATCCTCCTCGACCTGTTCACCTTATAATCCTATGACATAAACCTGACACTTTACACAAATTTGTAGCAAAATATTTCTCAAACTATCACTGAGCTACTAGAGCACCAAATATAAGACACGAAAATCGCTATTCGCTTCACAATCCATACTTAACCATGAGTGGAACAGGAGAAAAGTTTGGGAGACATTTTTCACCCATTAGACCCGCACCAATATCTTCCACAAGTCTTTGCGCACAAATCGAAATACCAAACTCCATGGTTGAACAAAATTGTAGCCCCAATACATGGTTTCACTTTTATCCAACATTTACTCAACATTTGCACCGACCTGTACCAGTGTACCCAAATACTATAACGCAACCCAAGTCCACGACCGTAGCTGCTACTGAAACATCGCTTATCGATGCATCAAAGGCGATTAGGTCAGTACCATCTCACAATGCAGCAGCGGAACCACTCATCCCATCAACAATATCTCTCGGCATCTCTCAAACGTCAAGCGATCATTCAACAACTCAAACCGGTAGTACTCTCTCGCAATCGTACCCACACTTAGTTGCCGCTCTGCAGAAACCCGCATTCAAGCGTTTTAACGATACACCTCCAACCTCCAAATCTGCAACTGCGGTTGTTCAAGAACACCCCACACCAAAAGTGGCCAGAGAAGTCTCACGCAGCATGGAAATGGACGCCGATTTAACCGCTTTGTGGCGAGAAGTGGAAGATTTCAATATCTTTTTTCCCGATTCTCCCCCAGTAGAAACCTCGAACACTCCCACCATTGTATTTAAGATTCATAATAGTGGTTCTTGCGAGGGAATATTAAAAGTTCTCGTAGATGTAATCAAATGGAAAAAATGAAATATGAAATTTACATTTCTGATTGAAATGTGAAATGTTTCATAAAATACAGTTTATTGAAACGAAAATGAAATCATTTTATTTAAGTTTTTCACTTCTGCTGTCAAATCCGAAAGTGTTCCCAGCTATTGTCAAATTTATGGATGCAGCCAAATACCTGTAAATACTTGTAAATAATTCGCCCCTCCACCCTTCCCTCCTTCCTGTCCCTCCCCCTCCTCTCTTTCCTTCCTCTCCCTTCCCAAATTCACAAAGTGCATCTCCCCTTTGGTGTTATTGTTTGTTTTTTGAAGTTATTCTGCTTTGTCACCTGACAGTATGTAACAGTTTTGCCGCAATAGGCGAAAGCCTGCTCGGTCTGCCAATAAAAAAAGTTTTTCACTTTACTCGGTGAATAATGACAAAATCGTTTTCTAGAACCCGAGTTTCAAGTTTACACGCCTGGCAGCCCCACCTACGCATAATAATGTCAAATGAAATCGGATGAAAAATTACCTTACTTTAGTTGTTGCATGGTAGCAATGTTGCCCTTGAAATGTAAGGGCCCAAAAGCGCACCATCCGTAATGAGAAATGCCTCTAACAAGGTACAAGTATAAATATTTCAAATAGGGTATTTATTTTATTCCTACCGAAACCTATTCCCAACACCAATGCTATATGCTTCAGGAAGTTCTCATATCCAAATTAATTAGTTCCTGTTGTGTACAAAACTACTGAGGCAAATACAGTTGATAAACGAAGTATGTTAGAAAAAACACGTTCGCTGTGTATTATTGGAGAATTTACTGCTCGTTAAAGAAATGCGTGTTCTCTTACTTCTTCACATACAGCGTGTTGCAGGAAAAAAGGGGAAAATTTTACTTCTTTTTGACGTAAACAATTGGACCCAGAAAGGGGTGAAAAATTTCAGACATTAACCGTTCCTCGTCGGGCACAGTGGGATCGAATGACAGGAGAAGAAACGAGTAAGGTTTTCGAGTCGCTTTTTCATAAGCGCTCCTGAAGAAAGGCAGGTTGTTAGGGAACATTTGACAACCAATTGCGCGAACCTGTGTAACATCTCTTATAGTTTTCATGAGTATCAAATGTGAACAGTTTAATGATATAGTTCTCATGTTACTATAAAATATATTTTGGGTGATCATGATTACACATATTTTCATATGGTGTGAGTATTTATTAAATATATCCCCCAGGACCTTATTTTTTGCACCAATACATTCCATTAGGTCATCTAGGATCAAAAGTGAGCCAGGAGGTATTTTAGACTTTAAACTTTGAACATCAAAACCTTCTTCAAAGGTCAGGTTAGGAATTTCATCCTTGAGCTCCTTAAGGCAACGGGGGAGTTAAGCGCTTATGGACAAATAACATGGGGAACTCTTGCTGACGATAATTCCAAAACGGCTAGTCCGATAATTATGATTTTAGCTCCAAAAAATTCTTCAGGAAATCTAGAGTGTTTTGACGAAGAGTTTTTTCCAAAAAAGCCCTTTAAACCCGTTCAAACGAAGCGTAAAATTTGCTGCTTTTTACTGAAGAAGAAATAAATTAAAATCGCTTCGTTAAAACATTGAGGATTTTTTCCTTAAAATTTTCACGTAAAAACTATTACAATCCGAGTTGTCGTTTGGCCGCTGTCATTAGCAGAGTTTTTGCAAATGTTCGGAATGTTTCTTGAGAAATTGTGCTGCACTCACTTTGCAGTGCGGAAAACATGGGAAGGTGGTAGCCAGCGCTGCTGGAAGAAAAAAAGGCATGCGTGTGACGACAGTCCGGCGACAGTCACACTTCCTAGGCCTGGGGCATGCTTCAGGCATTTCGTAAATATATTTTTCGAGGGATAGCTGGGTTTCGGTCCAAAGAAGCTTGGAGCTTGGATGCGCAGTGTGCGGCGCATGCTCCGCCTTCCTGGATCAAAACAATAGCAAACCTCACGAGTGGTGTGAAGCGACTAAATGATGCCTTTTTTGCGGAGCAGATGAAGTATGCTTTTCCCGTTTAGGCCACTAGAGGCGCTGGTAAGAAATATAGGCAGGACTATTTCCTTTTATCACATCAGTCTCCCATGTGGGAAGTGTTGGTGAGGTTGTGGTGTTTCGGCTACGCATAATAACTGGATTTACCTGGATTTACCGACTATTTATTAGAGTAAGTTTGTATTTTACTATTTCAAATGATGCAGTGCTATTTTCACGCCTCACGAATGTATCCTTAATAACAATATCTCAAAATCTGGGCTTTTATTTCGATTAATGTCATCCGACATAATTGAAATCAACATTTTGAATAAAAAAGTTTCCATTGTTCGATTGTTATGTTCAATCTGTAGCTTTGTAATGGTGGTAATGTAGCATAAAACGTTGGAACGCTTTTTTTCTGTCAAAAACGACCTCCCAAAGTGTTGCCTTCAAGATGTGGTGAAAAAGCCGCACTTAAGTCGTAAATAAACTTATCTTAACCTAACTGAGGCCTAAGTTAGTTGAAAATAATCAAACCATTTTTCATTTCATTTTCCGTGGTCCACACGTGCACGACGTGGTTATAAGGTAATGTAAGTTACGTTAAATTAGGTTAGTTTGATTAGAGTTACGTTCAACGAAAATAATTAAAGAAAAATTTAAACGAAATATTGCCTAGATTTGTTGGATATGCGAGTGTTTCCTTCTAGCGTCGTTTAAGTTACACGACCCGAGTTTGTATGTTGCTACTGAGCAGGTTTCTCAGATTGACAGCTTTTTCACAGCCAAAGAATCCATGCAAATCTGAAGTTGAGCGTGTGAGGACGTGTATTCTACAACTTATAATTCCAATCACGTACTCATCAAAGTAAAATTCTTATTTTATATGAAGAGCAACAAGGAATGAGGAAGAAAACCACAGGGCAAAACGACGGGAAAGGTCAAAAGTCGAGTAAAATAACGAAGGTCACATTCCTTGTTGCCTAATAGACTACTCAAGAGACCCCCTTACAAGGGCGTCCTAGTAGCATTATTGTGAGATGTATTTAGTGAAATATTTGAAGCACTTTGCCCGTCTCCTTCGCTATTTGACGGAACTAAGATTGCCCGAACAGCGTCTCCCAGTCAAAAGCCGCTAGTTTATTAATCCCGCATACATATGTAATGAAATGTGCGTTTAGTGTCTTCGTAAGTTGAATGCTTAGTACTTTTTATATATTCCACGAATGCGTTTTCTCAGTATCGATTATGTAATGAAAAAGAAATATTGCAAATGAAATTTT
The DNA here is from genome assembly GCA_020615345.1 of Triops cancriformis. NCBI lineage: Eukaryota > Metazoa > Arthropoda > Branchiopoda > Notostraca > Triopsidae > Triops > Triops cancriformis. The sequence goes on from JAHZNP010000637.1 coordinate 4,803, forward strand.
CAATAATAATACGTTTCTTGATTACCCGCATCAAAGTCTTAACGGACGATGGACGTGCTTCAATTATTGTACGATACAAAATGCATAAAAAACTATCAAAGCAGTACCATACAAACAAAAAATCAGGGAAGGCAAGTACTGTGCATCATGGGTTTTGATACTTCTTAAATTAACATTCCTTTCTAAGTTTTCTCTCGGCACCAAGGATTTCCACGGCGGAATATCCGTGTCTACTTAAATACGAGTGTAAAAATACTAATTAAAGTTCACGTAAGCCACGTGCCCATTTTTCTCAAAAGAGGCTTTATTTTCACTGCAAGTGAAACCGTTACGTACACCATTACAGGTTATAAACGTTCATTTTTGTGCTGGGTGCTTCAGTAGATTCTAACTGCGTCTTGGTAGAAAAATTCAATGCAAGGTTACATTTTGTTAGGTATACTTCGGTATAAAAAGATTCTTTTACTTAAGTTAAGTTACTTCGAAAAAACGGCTAGAACTTCTATTAAACATCAATATTAAAGGAAGAGGATAGTACAACCATATTGAGATACACGAAATCGAGAGTACGCTTTTGTAAAATAACGGACAACTCAGTTCGTGAATCAAAAAATGGCGCTGTATAGCGCAGCAACGCTGCAATTCCATGTATCACACGATTTCAGGAAATCGTGCAGCAGCATGATCAAGTTTTACCGCGGAGATTTTTCCGCCGGCATCCTCAACCGTTGCAACATATTGTAAAAATGTCCCGGTGAAGCCCGAGTCCGCAATGGTTGTTATAACCATGCACTCAAAGGCAAACATCATGCTGGCGTACCATACAGGAAGTCATGCAAGCCATTGCTCCAAACGTTTCTTAAAAGAGCAAAATTATTTACCTACATGACCCGCACACTTGTTGCAATGGTAAACCATTGCCTCCAAACGTGCATCACTTATAATTGCACGGCGTAAATAGGGCAGGCAAGCTTTGTGAAACCAGCTCTGACAAGTGTCACATGCAATCCACAGCACCTGGTTTGCAATACCAGGTGCTTCTGTGCGGTAACATTTCGCACAAAATTGAGGAATGATGTCCTCTAATATTTCGCCAGCGCCTTCGAATTTATTACTCGCATAATACTGTCGCATAGTTTCCTTCCGGGGCTTTCGAGTCGCGTAAAGCTCCCTTCTTTGCTTCTCCATGACTCCATTTGATGGGAGAGAAACTTTCTTTTCGAAAATTTCTTTCCACTTTTCGTCCGGTGGCTGTTCACTCATAGTTTTTACCGCTGTCATTAATTTAAGCATATATCGAAACTGCTCTCGCTTTAAGTAATGCCGATGTTCTATGTTTTGGTCAATAGTGTTCCATGTATCGCGCATTAACTGCTTAATCGTGGCACTATCCTCTCCTTTTTTGGTAAGAGTTCGTTCAAAATTGCATTACTGCATTCATCACGGTCTACACTGTCGACATAAGAGTGCCGAAGATAGTCCGGCAATCGGGGAAGAACTTTGTGTATGTGAATGCAAACGGTCTTTTTGAAGTAAAAGTCGTCACACTCACAAGAAAAGTTGTGCCGACATGCCCCACAAAGGCCACAACGGTTAAAGCAGTCTTTGCGTTCGCAGAGACCATCCGAATTCATTACAACGAGGTATACAGTACCATGGTTAGACTTCGACCTCACGCGCCACGTAGTTTTATCTAGAACAGATACATGTGCATCTGGTATATTTTTAGACTTATGATGTCTTGAATTAATTTGAGCTAATTTATAGCTATACATTCCCCTTTGGTTTACGACTTTTTGCTTTTGTAGTTTGATTTCAGCAACTGTCTGCAGGAGCCGAAGAAGCTCATCGATTCTTCGATTGCATTTACCTAGCATTACTACACGTTTAAGAAAACGATGGTAGGTCTCTACAACCATGTTTGTCCTTACAAACATCGAACCAAAGTTATAACCTGCTAAAGTCGGAATACGACTATTGTATTCGTTATAAAAATATGCAAAGAAGGAAACATGTTTATCTTCAATATATGTTAAAAACTTTGTATATTTCCTTTGGAACTCGGTTTCTTCCCTAATTTCTATCAGGTGTTGAAGAAAAGCAAAGACCTTGCGTCTTTCTTCGTACGCTCCTATATGCTTGTCTATATTTTTAACCAGGCTCTTTGCACATGCCATATACAAATGCGCCTCTGCGTAGATTGTGTATCGAAATTCCTTTTCCAACCATTCCAAAACTGGTCTGCCATATCGCTCATGAATTCCTTAGGTCTGAGCTGCCCTACTCGGTTTTTAATTTTTGAAAAGAAATAATTATATACTTCCTCGTTCTCCCGGTCGCTGATAAGAAAAGCAACTGGGTAACCTGTTTCGGTTTCGTCAAGAACCATTAAAGTAGTCTAAACGAATTCATACTGGTTTAAGCTATACGTGCTGTCTATCAAAATGCAGTTATGGGCAAATGATCTAAGCATCTTTTCCTGTGACTCGAACATTATGCCTAATGCCAGATTGTGCTTTTCTAACCCGGATGTTTCTTCGGGAATATCTTGAGCTTTGTAAAGCAGAATAGGATTATAGGCAGCACTAGACATTTGTGTTACAAAGAGCTGAACGCTTTTGCTGTCTAGGGGGTCTTTCCTAAACTCGTTAGGTAGATTTTGTTTTATGTTTCTAACATCCTTTGTTGTAAGGAGCTTGTCAATGGTAATATTTTCCCTATGCATTTCCCCTCTCATATGGTCCACTATTTTCTGGTCTGGAACCCCAATGTTAACTCATGATGCTGCCATGTCTCGTGTGCCTTTATGCATCCTATTTCTACATGGGAGTCGATCGTGCTTAAGGTGAAATCGGCAATATCTCACAGTGACTTCTTTCGTATTAGTGTACTCGGTTGCCTGCACAAATGACGTGCAGCAGATACCTGTACGCAACGATTTCTTATTTTTCACAGCACGCTGCTCCGTGTTAGTATTTCTGTATTTAAATGATCTGTTACATACGTATGTATAAACAGTGCTGCTCTTGCATTCCCTGGCTCTTCTCTTGACACAAGAAATAGAGTCCTTTATTTCAATGGATTCCTTCCATTTTTCTAAACTTTGCAAGCTAGGAAAAGTTTTTAACTGTACTTCACACGCAGAATCGTGTGTGCTCATATGAGTGGCGTATGAAATATGGGAAGTTAATTTCTCATTGCATATGTAGCAAAATAAAGTAAAACTTGAACCTATTAATGGTTTTGAATCATGACTAGAAGACTTAACTTCTTCCTCCTGTAGTTTAAATGCATCGTGTAGAACAACAACTTCGCTTTCTACCGATGAGTCTGGTTCTGTTTTCAGAACGTTAATTCCTAGCTCAAATACAGATATGTCGTTGTAAACATTCAATTTATCTCTACATTTTTTCGTGTGTTCATTCAAATATCGCGCAGAACTATAATCTCTCTTGCAATAAGCACAATGGTGCGTTTCTTTTTCCTTTCTTGGGCCATGTTCTCTTGTGACGTGCCGCCCTAAGTTAAATTTTGTAGAAAAAGATTTTGTGCAGTGTTGGCAAGGAAATAGTTTGCTTTTAGTGTGAAATTGAGCAACAGACCTTTTCATTTCATTTTCAACTACGGCCTTTTCTGGGTTCTCATCAAGAAGGAAATCTGAATCTGAATTACTCCTTTCTATTTTAATCTTTTTCTGAGAAGGCAAAGGAGATGTAGTTCCTGAAATAGTCTTGCTTACCACGCCTGGTAGATTCTCTTGTTCTAATTGCGCTGCTACTAGTGGTACAAAATGAATAGGTTCCCAATAAGGTGCTAAAAATAATCGTCCGTTCTCTCGAATTATGTATTTTTTGTAATTCCAGGCCCACATAATTCGCAGTTTGCCTGGAATACTAACGTTATGTGGAGTGAACTCGGCGTTGTAATTTTTATGGACTACGTGTGTCCTGCCTGGTTCAGTATATATGTCAGGGTACACACTTTGCACTATCACCCCGCAAGCACGCGCTAACGCGGGGACTGAAAATTGGGTAGCGAATTTTCTGTCTGTAATTTGACTCATTGCATAATACTTAATGCATGCAACGGCACCGCGTACGCCATTATCACGTTGAATCAGTTCGTACCCATGTTCATCTTCGAATTTAATTTTTAGATCGATAACATGATCGCAAGACACCATAGTTTTAAGTCTTTCAAAATCAACGTAGCCTGCAGCTGGATTCGAATACAGCTCTACATTTGTAGCAAGTTCAATAGCTACCCTACACCGGAGCTCCGTTGCATATGCATCCGAGCCGAATAAAAGAAGAGAAGCAGAATTATAGAAGCAATTCCCATTGGGATTGCTATGCAGTGCAATAAAACCCTCTGGTGAAAACTCCGAAGCTTTGTGATCTTTAGGTAAATATAGCAACATTTCGTTGGTGGGCAAAGACCTGGGTAGCTCGTATTTCGCTACCTCCCCTTTAACATCCCTGCAAAATTGCACATACGTATTGAAATCTGCCTCTGTAATTTTTACTGTATCCGAACGTCTGATCTTGGACAACGCAAGAAGCCTGGATTGCAGTCTACGAAAATATGACTGTCTATTCTCACTCATTTTTATTAGTAAAAAACTGTTTAGTAAAGAAGCAAAACCCTAAAGCTGAAGCAAAAAGATGAGAAAGCAAGCTTACCAGAATGTCTACTTAGCGAAGCCAAAGCGAAAAACGTGCACTACACTACAACGGTTAAGCGAAGAGCAGAAAGTTACCACAGCAGCCGGAAGGAAGCCTTGAAAACAACTGAACCCTTTTATAGTCACTGTAGTCGCTTTTTCCCCACAATCAATATTTGTGCGTGATTTTTCCTCTCAGTTTTTGTAGCGACCTGCTGTACCATTTAATACATATTGGACTCTTTTCGTGTCGTTTGTGTATTATTGCAAGCTGCGAAAATAGAGCCACAATGACGTGTAAATGTTTTTCTATTATAAAAATCCACATCCAAATGATTAGTTGACATGGTATACAACTACTCGCAATGCCAACAAAAGTTCTCTCTTCTCCTTCTCATGGCAATGTATTGATAAAGATTTCATTTTGATAAATGTAACGGTTAATAATCAATGCCTTCGATGGTTTCAAATATTTCTTTAAGAAAACGTATAACGCCGAATCTCTCGCCTCCCCTATCTTCATATGGGACTTACCGAGGAATCGGACACAATGATTCCATTGCCAACATACGAGAATACTATCTTAGTTATTCACCGATAACAGACTTGCCAACATCTAATGTAGAAAGTAAAAGCGACCTATTACTGGGATTACGATTAAAGGCTAAGAATTTATATTATATTCAGCGTGCAAAAAGCTGTAATAAAAGTTTCGTTGCTAATTCTGTAAATTTTCTACTTTAGTACAGAGGGGTGAGTAGGAAGACCTAAAAAAACTTAAATTTTATTTGATAATAGATATTTGATAATAGATTTTGTTTGATAAATAATTTTATTTCACAATATTTTTTTTAAAAAAGAAAATTCTCATTAATGTCAAATCATTTCAGTGAGCGTCGTCTCAAATCATCTCAAGAATCCTCTTTAACGCAAAACAAAACTTCCGCGATGAAACTACCATTGTCGCCTCCTTGACATTAGCAAAAGGCTATTGGTTTCAGTCCTTTTCCCCCGAGTACGCTAGAAACATTCGTGGCGTGGGAACGCTTGTTTAGCAAAAACACTTTTCCTTGCGAAATTTTCCAACGCTGAAGCTGTAGAACTTTTCTCGGCCTAATATTTGTGCGCCATAAAGGTTCAATGTTGCCGGTGTCATCGGGTGCTGCCTAGCATATAACACTTCGCTACAATTGGACGTGAACATTCGCTGTCAATTTCTGTTCACAACGTGTATCTTTTTACCTCTAAGAGTCGGGATGTAATATAATATGTCATCTGTATACGATTGGATTAAATGATCATGTACAGTACTGACAGAAAAAAACTATCTAGTCAAGACCCTCTATATTGCAGGGGCAAATCTAGCCACTGTCAAAAGCCGTCCGCACTGGTAATGCCTAGGGTAATACCCAGGGAACATCCTTCGATGCAGTACCCAGGGGAGGGAAACGTTATAGGGATTAACCCCCTTCTCCAAACCTGGGCAGAGGCATGACAGCCGGGACTGCTTTCAGAATTGACCTACGTGCCCAAAAAGGACTGTACCCGGTTATTGTCGTTTCCGGATAGTTTTTTTTCTGTCAGTACTGTACGTTCATGAACGGAAACCTAGCTACCGGACAGTTTGCTAACCTTAATACAATATCCTTAAACGACCATGACATTCAGTGACCACAGCCATGGTCAAGGCTGTGGCCATCATTAACAAAACCCCTTCTATTTCCCGAAGCACGTGATCCATAAAGGGCATTTCGTTTCCTTTATGACTTGCTACAGCTTGTAAAACTTAGGATCAGCTGCTTTGCATAAGGAATCTTGCCCCCCTTCTTTATATCTTTAGCTGCCTAGCGTATTGTCGTGACCACTAAATTCGCACAGCCAAATCAAATGTCGGACATTTTTACTGCCTTCCGCATCTGTAGCTCTCTTCAGTATTGTAGTTTGCAACCAGAGGAAGTTTCGTAAAAAAATCATTTGGGGTAATATATATAATAATAAATCTAAAATCTAAATGTATACATAAATATAAATCTGAGAAAGTTAGTTTCACTGTATATACAACTATTTGCTTATAAGCTCGTAAAAACAAGCGAAGTGGGAAAGTGAAACTAACTTTCCAGGCTGTCACCCATCCAAGTTCTGACCGGGACCGATGCAGCTTGATCTCCAGGAGCAGAGGGCTTTCCCGGGCGGTCACCCATCCAAGTTTTGACCGGGCCCGATGCAGCTTGACCTCCACGAGCTGACGAGTCTGGGTATTTCCCTATAATAGATCTGCCTTTTCATATTCTTAATTTTAATTTAGCAATTTTAATGTCATGCTCCGCAATGGACATCCTTGTACCCATTTTGCATACCTCCCGCAGACTTTTCTTTATCTTAACTTAATAACTGCGCAGCAAGATTCATCGCTTGTTTATTTTAATGTTAATTATGTAAGGATTCAAAAGAAAAATGCATGTCTCTATGAAGTACATGTGCATTTGAATAATACGGTTCGGAAGAGAATAAGCTATTTTTAGACATTTGACGTTCATCATAATGAATACATTTACTGTGTTGAAAAAAATATGAACTCAAACTAGTGGTTAAACCCTGGGTCAGCTAACTATTTGATAATCCAAGTGTTTCTTATAAACAGTTCGCCTGAACTTAGAGTACTCGTAAAAAACGATCCCAAAACGGTTTTCTTAGGTTTATAGGTTATGTTATCTAAGTTGAGTTATGTTTAGTAACAAAGGAACGGCAAACGGCTACAGATACTATTAAACATTAAGTATTAGAGAGAAATGGTGGTACTACAGATAGCCCATTGCCGAGCTCTAAGGCAGAAGATACTAGCAAACCGTTATTGAGATTAGGATTAAAAGACTTAGAATGCAATATTATATTGAGTAGACAACAACAAGAGGCAGTAAAGATCGTATTTTTATTCCGTTTCTTCTTTTTACATTCTTTGTATAACTAAAGAGCAGGTGATGTAACGCCACTAGCATCATGCAATGAACAAGCTGCAGGTTCAACATCAGGTGCCTTTTCTGTTGCAAGTGCTACTTCATCTGCAAGTGCTGCTTCCGGTGCCTTTTCTGCTGCAAGTGCTACTTCATCTGCAAGTACTGCTTCAGGTGCCTTTTCGGGATCGAGGTGGGCTAAGTCCTCCTGAGCACTGCTCTTCAAAGCCGCCGCGTTCGCCTCGCCCTGGCGCCTCTTGGTCCAGCAGTCCCTCGCAATATGACCCGCTTGGCCACATTTGAAGCATTTTTTGGACTGCGGATTTCGGCGACGCCTAGCCAATAATTAATGTTACCCTGTGTTTTGTACCAAGTAATCTGACCAATTTTTTCTTTTGGATCCCGTTTAAGATAACCCCAGCAAAACCTCTTGAGAAAGCTTCCACACAGGTTGCAATACGCTTGTCCATTTTTATTGGTTTCACGCGATACGTTCTCGACGTAACCGTATGTGGTACTGACTTATTCATGGGCCTGTTACGCTTATATAGCTAGCAGGGTCAAAGGTAAACGGAGTAACGTTCGGAAGAAAAACACCAGCGTTTACGAAAAGAAGCATTTTCTTCTTTAAGAGACAGTTGAGGGAAGCACAGTTTTCCCACGCTATTCCTCCTTCTCAATAAAGTTCCCATACACATGGTAACGGTTAAGTTGCTGTGTCCCGAACACAGAAAGAATCGATTTTCCTTGTGATTTTTCTTGTGTGTTTTTTTTTAATACTGACCAGTGGCTGACCTTTCCATTATGTGGGGTTTTGTATCTTATTGCAAAGTTTGTAAGCCGGGATCGTTGACTTTTGATTTCTGTTCCAGTTCTTAATCCACTTGTGTTTTCTAGTTTATTCGTAATATTATCTATCTTATCTGTGTCTATTATTTCATGTGGTACTTACAAGGTAAATTCATCTCTGCTGGATCATTCCTAGAACAGGCCAAATATAGCTGTAGGCCTATTACTATTAGAAGTGTAAATCGACAAACCTTCTGAAAGTGTCAGACAACTTTCCAAATAAGAATCGAATTTATATCTTGCCAATTAACAAATAAATTAACTTGCGATCAGGCCCGTAGCCAGGATTTCATTTCGGGGGGGGGGGGGGTTCAATATGCATTTTTTGGGACACTTGGTCATTCCCTATCTTTCCCATTATAAAATCAAAATTTCGGGCGGGGGGGGGGGGTAAGACCCCCTCCCCCCCTGGCTACGGCCCTGTTTGCGATACATTCCGAAGTTGAAAATTTATTAAGTTTCGTGGAGGAAATATAAATCTAAGCAGAACGACAGCGTGTGCAAAAACATAAGGAAAACTCGTGGCACTATTATAAAACTGTTCTAATAGTTAAGTGAAGTAAAAATACTGAATATGACGTTCGTGTCTACAATGGAATGCCCCCCTAATCGCATGACTAAAATGTCATCTACAGAAAAAAACTTCTGTTAAGTTTAAAATTATCGAGATTTGACGAGGTTTATGTAAAAGGTAATGGAAACCAAAAATGCAAATAGATATTTTGATGGATTATTACAAAACACATTCATCTAAGAATAAAGAATTTTGTTCGATTTTTCCTAACCAGCCGTTCTGGAAATATTTATTTCCAAATTTTTGGCCTTTTCCCGCCATGAGAAGCGTGACGTCACGGGGGGAAAAATTTAATTTCTTATAAAACGGACACCGAAAACGCAAATTGAGATTTTAATTGATTATTATAAGAATCATTATTCTAAAGTAAAGAAGTTTGCTTTCAATTTTTGCTAACCAGCAGTTCTGGGGATATTGATTTCCAAGGTTATTTCTTAAGATTTCTTATTTCCTAAATATCTTCGTTATTATTTCGCACCTGGGAAAAAGAAACACATTCAGAAACTAGATTTTCTTTCTCTTTTTTATAAGACAAAGTTGTTTTTGAGTACTATTGCTCTTTAAGCTTATTGACAATTGAACTTTCTTTGTCGCTTCCTTAGCGTTTTCATATGCCTATTGGTTTGAGTCTCTTTCGCCGTGGACGTCAAAAATGTTCCTAGCCTGCGAACGCTTGTTCAGTAAAAACGCTTTTACCATGTGAACTTTTCCCACGCTAGCGCTATGGAACTTCGACAGCCTGGAGCAGTTTGCTCCGCAAAGACATCTTCCAACGTTGAAATTTCAACAAGAGCTTGAGTAGCGGGGAGCAAGCTACTCAGCAATCGGTATCTTTTACCCGTTCTCAATACTTGCTGATAGATTCATCTTCCTGTAGAAACTCTTTTAAATTGAAGCAGAAAAATCCATGTATTTATTAACGTAATTTTGTGTATTTCTTCTTGCATCATATTAGCGCACACTATTGCAGTCTAGTAAATGAAGTAAAAACTCCATGGTTTTATCATGATTTCGTTATCATTAATTCCCAGACAGAGAAAATGGCAGTAAGATGGGTCGCTTGAACGCATTGACTTGCTCCGCAAAAGGCATTTTCTCTCAACCCATGTAGAACATTGCTAGCCTGGAGCAGTTTGCTCCGCAAAGGCATCTTCTAACATAAAATTTGAGCCTAATCCTACGTATCCTTGAGCCCTTGCATTTCACATGACTCCTGTTATACTTCACCCTTGCTAGAGTGCAGCACATACCAAGGCACTTAGATGCTTTGCTCCGCAAAAAAGGCATCGTTTAGTCTCTTGTCGAGTGGTGTGATCGTGCTTCAACGTTTGTGTAATGTTTGTACTCCTTTTCAAGGTGAAAATAAAAGTTATTGAGTGGAAATTTGTGTGTAATTGTGGCGTAAATTCGACGCATTACGAGTCGCCCCAGTGTTGAATGTGTCTTTTATTTCTTGTTCTGGCTATTACTTGACAATTAGTGTGAGCTGCAAAAGTTGATGCGTTATGAAGAGAAAAGGAGGAAGATCCAGTACAATGTTTTCATTGCAATGTTTATTTCCTTATTTTCATATAACGAGTATACATGCAAGTTATATTGACCCAAAAAGTGTATTTCTCAGCGTTTTCTTTGTATTTTGTTATGTGGTAATCACAGTTGGCTTGTAGTTTCTTATGAATACAGAACTGAAGTGTACTGTCGTGTGTTCTGTAGAATGTTTTCAGATTTACGTATGAAACAAACGCCAAACCTGCTCTGGACTATAGCGTCTAAAAAGAGACTCGTAGGTTGTACGAAATGTTTGTGTTTTGCTTTAGGCTAGTTCTGATCTGACAAGTTCGAAATCTATACTTGTGTTTTTCTCTTTCTCTACTATCCATTATCTTGTTTTATTCGACCTAAGTTGAAAAGTAAACCTTTGTGCAAGCAAGTTCGAAGCACAGAACATGTTCTAAAGTCTGCCAGAGCACAAGTCAAAACGCCACGTGAGCCTTACAAAGGTACGTAGGAGAAAGACGATAAGAAACGTAAAACAAGCCTTAGTTATATTCCTGTTATACATCTTTTACTGTTTCAAACCTTGAGGTATTACATTTACAGTATTAGAACAACATTTTTCTAGTGTGACTGTTTTGTTTCATTGATGCTGGGCCGTTTTTCTGTGATAATGTTATCTTTCGAATTTTTATCCTCGCGCCTTGTTACACGGCGCGAGTTGAGCTGTAACTACTCAAAGAATTTTTTCTGCAAATAGTTTTAGTTATTTTTGTGTTCCTGTATGTATTGGAATTCGTCGACATTGTCTGTTTCGTATTTGCTTTGCCGTCCAGATGCATCCAGACTTGCGCCTTTTGGTGGAGCTATCCATCTCCCAAGCACGAGCGCTTGAGACGGCGCTACAAGCCCTTCAACATGAAGGGAATAACCGGCGCTCGCATGCTGAGGCTCGCGTTAGCCAGCGAGGCCACGAAGGACTTGCGAGCAGTCCGGCCAGGACCGCGCGCTCGTCTGCCGGGATCACGGGGAACCCGTATCGCTGGACTGCGTTGCGGGAAGGGCAGCATCGTGGATCATCTGGCCGTCACCCTCACCCTTCACCCCGTCCTCCATACCACGCCGCAATTGCCTACCCTTCCCAATCCCAACGCCGACGCCAAAGGAGAAGGACCCGCGAGGTTGCACTAAATAATTACGTGCAACAAGTGGGCCATCACCTTTCGGCGTCCGGCTCCCCTATTCCCATACAAATGGCGAATTCCCAATTCCTCCTCCCTTTCCTGGAAAACAGGAATTCTGCACCTCCCTGTACTCCACTAAGGACCCTTCGCCTCACCCCCTCCGAACCTGATCCGCGGCCCCAGCCCTCACCGCAAGACCAAGCGACAGTTCCAGAGCAGCAACAAAAACAACAACAGCTATGAGTGCTAAAAAAGTTAATATCTTTGTCTTTTATGCTGTGGTAAACACAGTTTGATTGTCGTTCTTGTATGAAATACAGAACTGAAGTGTACTGTCTTGTCTTTTGTAGCGCATTTTGAGGTTTACACTTCTTACTCTGAAAACAGGACTTGTAAAGAGAAGCATTTGTACCCTAGTTTTTTATTCACGTCCTCAATCTTCTAAAGGTTTCTGCATCATCGTGGCCAAAGTATGAACCAATTTCTAGTATCAGATTAGAAATAATAAATAAACAGTGAATGTAGTAAAAAAGGTAAAATGAGATAATGTGTATTCGGAGCTTGTTCACATCACCGGTCACTTCAAACTACCGCGCGCTAGTCACGTTGCGCCACCTGGTCTTTGTTACCATAACAAGCTTCACTGGTAAGTCGTGAAAAATGAAAACAAAACAAGTGCGTTTGGGGTGCCATCTAAGCGGATTTTCTAGGTACCAACCTTAGCTCCCCCGTGGCCTTAAAAAGAGGCTACCATGCGCCATAGTAGTAAAAAATATGAGTAGGGCCGTGATGGAAGAGATGAGCAATGTTACGGAGAATACCGGAAACAACTTGACTTTTGCCCGACTGGGAAGGCCCACCCACTAAAATCCGAGCAGGGTGTGAGAAGATGACCTTCATAATGACGACTGATTCCCTTTATAAAGAGCCGCAATTTTTAAGGACTCACTATCGACTCGGTTATGTCGGCAAACAGTGGATTCAGTCCCTTACTGGGGAATTTTATTCATCAGTTTGGTAAAGATAATGTGGGTTACAGTGACGAGGAAGAGCAGGACTATCATATTGAGCCACAGCCCTCTGTACGTGCTCGAACTCTGAACGTTGGCCTCGAAAGAAGACAAAGACGTGCGCAACGTCTGAACGAGGACCCAAACAATGTCGCGCTTTACCGTATACCTAAAAGCGTAAACTAGTACAATAAGTTTACTGAACTTAATCAGGCTTTGGCAGGACACTTGCGCGACTACCGACTCGTAGTCGGACCAGAAAAATATCCCATTCTGACGATTGAGCATTTGCTGAGTGAATATCGAAAGAATCTTCGCGGACTTATGAAAGCTCAAATTCGTAAAAGTCGTTCAGTTAAGATTAAATTTGTAGCTCACACTCTCACGGAAAAAATTATCATTACTCCAGAGCAAAGAAAGACCGCACGTGAACCCATGTTTCTTCATTCAGCAATCGATTCCGCGTTTCAACACATTTCATACAATTTACATGAGCTTCAAAATAAGGAAGGTTCCGGATGGACTCTTAAATTTATAAGCGAGGTGCGCGCTTCGGTAGCATCCTACGTTCCCATGGCTGGGAGCAATAATGATTTAGAGCCAGAACTCCCTACGAAATTTTTTTAAAAGAAAGCCGTTGTGAACGTTAGTGGTTGTGGAAATCGATGTTTTGTGTATGCAGTGAAGGCAGTACTCTTACGACAAGCAGCAGAAGCCGATAGCAAAGCCAACAGCAATAAAGCCAATTATCGTTCACCTTTTTTGCTGACTCACAAACATTTAACAACAGCAATAGATTGACTTTTCGATCGTTACCGAGAAAAGCTACCAACAATCAAGCAGCATACTGTCACGTACCCTGTTAAGATCAGCGACATTGAAATATTTGAAAAGCTTCATTCTATACCAATAAATATTTTAGCCTTCAATGAAATTCCTTTTGGTAGTTTATATGAAGTAGAAGATGAAGAGGAAATTATACCCGAAAGCTCCGAAACACACTCGAAAACAATGATGGTACTCACATTTACCCTCCCCGTATATAAAAAAGAATGTAAAAAAACGGGATCTGATGTACAACAGGAACCTGTAAATTTATTATACACGTGCACGGGGCCCGGTCAGGGTCATTTTTGGGCGATAGTCTCGCTAAGTCGTCTGCTCGGTCGTCGCTATCACAGAAAGCGTTTTTTTTATCTATTCTGCTTGAATATTTTTTCCAATTCTACAACACTAATCAAACGTAACGCCTACTGTTGCGAGAATAAGAAGCAAGCTGTCCGTCTACCAATTCGCGGTGTAAACGACAGTTGAAATGCAATCCTTTAACGCTGCTCAACGAGCACCTTTTATAGCATTTGCAGATTTTGAATCCCTTTTACTTCGTGGCGATGAAGAATCTTCGAAAGCAGGCACGCGAATTCATCGCCACGAACCCATTTCCTTTTGTTACATCGTATTGGATATTCATGGAGAAGAGGTTATTTTCGAACGGTACACTGGTACTGATGCGGCGTTTGTGTTCTTAAAAAGCATTCTTGAAACAGCCAGCAAATTAGAGAAAATAGTGCACACAAAAATAGTTCCCCTCCGTGAAGAAGACGTCCAGCGAGCATATGTTGCTGGAAGCAAAGCAACTCTCTGTGTGCATTGCAAACAACCATTACCACCCAATATACGATACCGTGTTGTGGATCATGATCATCTTGATGGTTCTTTCCGTGGCATTGCACATCAAGGTTGTAACCTTCACTGCATGGTTGAGAATTACCAGTTACCAATGTTTTTCCACAACTTACAGTAAGTTTAAATTCAGATCTTAGCCAACCAGAAACTAATTAAACTTGTTCCATTAGGAATTATGATGGTCATTTCATTTGTTAAGCATTGGAAATGTATGGTAAAGACGTGCACATAATACCCAAGTCTATGGAAAAATTTTTAACGGTTAAGATAGACTGTTCGTTTCCTTGACAGTTTGCAATTCATGAATACCAGCTTTGATCGCTGGAACGTAACCCCTTCCGCAAGTCCTCTTGCGGAAGGGGTTACGTTCCTTTGACATATTAAACCGATCTTCCATAGTGAATTGAAATTTAGAGAAGCCAGCTTTATTGGCTCGGAAAGGTATCTTTCCATATGAGTCAAATATGACAGGTATTGAGGCACTGTCGTTTCCTGATTTACCTATTCAAAGTCAATTTTATTCAAGTCTAACTGGACAGTCCGTGTCACACGAGGACTAAGGTCACGCTCAATTGGTCTGGAATACTACCATGATTTGTATTTGGAGTGTGACGGACGTATTCTGGCGGATTGTTTCCAAAATTTACGCTCAGCAGCATACCAAAATTCATGGCTAGACACAAGTCACTTTTTCACAATTTCGCAATTTAGTTGGAACGCATGCTTATATAGCACTGGCGTAAAAATGGAACTTATGACTGATGTTATCATGCACAATATTGTGCGTGAAAATATTCGCGGTAGGTTAACCATGGTTTCTAGACGTCATTCTAAAGTCAACACTCCAGATTTACCCAACTACGATCCTTCTCAACCTTCTTCAACGATCGAGTATATAGACGCAAATA
Source organism: Triops cancriformis (assembly GCA_020615345.1). Lineage (NCBI taxonomy): Eukaryota > Metazoa > Arthropoda > Branchiopoda > Notostraca > Triopsidae > Triops > Triops cancriformis. The sequence continues at coordinate 20,122 of JAHZNP010000637.1, forward strand.
GCCTTTATGGGAGGGCCATGGTTCAACATTTACCCACTGGCAATGTTCATTGGTTAACGACCGAAGAAACACGAAGTTTGAGTGATATTATGGAAGTGAAACCTGACGCTGAAATTGGATTTGCACTTCTTGTTGACTTCGAGTATCCAACTGATTTCCACAATGAGCACGATGATTTTTCGTTTCTGCCAAGGAAAAAAGAAATTCATTGGAGTGACTTAAGCCCATATATTCAGGAGCGCTACGCCAATGATGGAAAAAATTCCCAGGGAAAGTTTCCAAACTGTGTGCCACTCTAGAACCTCAATCAAAATATCTGATTCATTACAGAATGTTATAGTTAGCTCCCACACATGGGTTGAAGGTAACGTACGTTACGGGGCGATTACCTTTCGTCAGTCAGCATTGTTCGAACCGTACATAGAGCAAAATACTGCGCTACGTGCTGCACCTGACAACGATGCAGACCGTGAGCTGTTCCGACTACATAATAACTCCACTTTCGGGAAGTATTTTTTTCAAAATCTTAACGTATTACACTAATAAATTTTATTTCCACAGGGAATGTCGGCAAACGGTGTAGAATTTACGCTGTGTTTGATTAAGAGCGATTACTCACACTAACCGCCGACCCCGCCTTCACTCACGCTCGACGCGTATCTGAAGGTCTTGCTCTCGTTCAGTTGCGGAAAACGTATACTTTCCTGAACAAACCAATACTTGTTGGTTTTACGATCTTTGAGCTAGAAAAAATGAATATGTATTACTTTCACTGCAACATAATTCGGCCCAGGTTTGGTTCAAGATGCCGACTTATTTTCACTGATACCGACAGCTTTTGTTACGCTGTAGAGAGCCCGGTAGGATTCTGGTGTGAATTAAATGATCTACTTACTTCACATTTCGATACTGTTAACCTATCTCCCAGCAACCCATACTACTTTAATGGAAATGATAAACGACTTGGAATGTTCAAGAATGAAGCCGGTCAAAATTATATCGTGGAAATTGTTGCCTTGAGACCAAAACTTTATTGCATTCGCTTCAATGACGGTCGTGAGCAAAGAAAAGCGAAAGGGACAACACGTTCAGCTACCCAAAGAATTGTCTATGGAGCTTTACCGTCGTGTGCTCTACGGAAACGCTGAAACTGTGTTTACAACCAATACTTCGGTTCGTTCATTCAATCATCAGCTTTACACACTAAAGACCAAAAAGCTTTCCCTTTTCGTTTTGGATGATAAACGTTATTGGTTAGAGAATGGTCTTGTAAGTCACGCCTACAGTTACAAATAAATAAGGAGTGAATCTACTGGGTAATGTCGGTCTGTATTAGTGTGTTGGTTCTACATCATCAGTAACATGTGTTCATCAGTAACAATACAAAATTACATATTCTCGCTGGTCTAAATGGCAATAACGTTGTCGGAAAAGGGTTCGCTCAATGCTCACTCTTAGTCGATGCTTCCTTCAATTTAAATCGGTTGTGTCCACCTTCAGCTTGTTTAGTCGGTCTCGAGACTTAGACAAAATCAGAGTAACGCCATTTCCTCATAAAAAGTGAGATAAAAAGGGAGGCATGTGTTTAAAAAAAGTTAAGGAATATAAACCGTACTTGAAAACGTTACGTCACTGTGGACCAAGATTACGGAAGCTCATTCTAAAAAACGCGGATAAAAACTTAATAAATGTCATTTGTGAAATACTTTTAAATTTTTGGTGGTTGTGAGCTCGGTACTACTCGGTTTTCGACGTAGATGGATTTGCTGGTTGGATTTGCTGGTTGTCTAATGGCGATTTTCACTGGCTACTCCAGAGCACTCTAGAGTACTCTTTTTTACTCTGAGTAGCGACGGCGTTTTTCACTGAGCCAGCCAGAGGAGGAGTCACTCTCTATGACGCCCTCCACTGGGAATCTCACTCTGTTTGGAGTGAAAAAGAGTGCTCTCGACTACCCCGTCTTTGAAGTCGGAGTAGCATATCCAGAGTGCGTTTGTTTGCGCGGGAAATATGGATCCAAGCGGAAATGAAATGTTACTTGCTTTGCTTGAAGAAACTTCTTCAAGCTCCAGCAGCGATAGTGACGAAGACAATTACGCGATGATGATGTGTGTGCTTTCGGCAGAAACTTGCGAAGAGTCAAAACCCAGAATTGCAGATTTTATATCAAATGTGCACAACTACTCAGATTGGGAAGTATGTAGTGTATCTGTTCAACAAAGAAGCACAATTTAATAATTTTGTTAACAGTTCAAACGAAACTTCAGTATTACTCGGCAAGTTTCAGATATTTTGGTGTCCATGTTTACAAACTCCCAGCATTACCCAGATTGTTCATCGCATGGAGGGAGTCCTCTGAAGTCGGCTGAATGTCACATCCTCTCGTTTCTTTAGTAAACTATTTTTTCATGAAATCTATTTAACAAATCTTTGTAGGTTTGCTGCAAATAAGTCTTGTTTGCGTGACACGGCTGACTGATTTGATATGTGTGAAGCTACTATGTCCCGCGTAATGGATAGAATACTTGATTTCCTTAACGAAGTGACTTTTGTTTGTTTTCCCCGTACCGTCGAAGAAAAGGAAAAAGTGTCGCATGATTTTCATAGAGTAAGCGTTTGAGCATTACGTATTATTCGACAAATATATGTTACTATTTTCAGATTTCAGGTTTCCCTGGAGTTATAGGATGCATCGACGGGACATACATTCCTATTCGGACACCTGCACACAAGCTCAAGTCAACTTACGTTAACCGACATGATCAAGTGGCACAAACTCTTTAGGGAATCTGTGACTCCAGTGGAGCTTTCCTCGATGTTTTCACGGGGATTCCAGGCAAAGTACACGACGCCCGAGTATACAAAATGTCATTCATTTATGAAGAACTTCCGGCGCTGTGCGGCAGCGATTTCCACTTACTTGGTATGGTGTGTTTAGTTTATTAACATTGAAACTATAGATGTTAACCTATTATACCTAGGGGATTCTGCATATCCATTAACTGAATGGCTTCTAACTCCCTGCAAAGACTACGGAAATTTAACACCCCGACAGCGTCTATTCAATCAGAAGCTCTGTGCGAGTAGGGTGAAAATTGAAAACGCTTTCGGAAACCTTAAACAAAGGTTTCGTCAGCTTATTCGCTTAGACTTCCATACGGTGGATAAAGCTTCGCTTTTCATCATTGCGTGCTGTGTACTGCACAACCTGTGCATCCGTTATCAGGACAACGGTGGTGACCTTTTCGATGAGGCCAATGTTGATGTACCCGAAAATGACCAGGGTCCTCTAGAAGACCGTCAAGCGAATTTAAGGATTGCCGGTGAGGTAAAACGGGACCGTTTAGCGCTGTTATTTGCAAACTTTTTATAGTGCTTTGTCCTTTCACGTTCAAAATAACCTCAGAACGATGAATAAATACGGCAATAAGGAAAACGCTAAAATCACCCTTTCATACATGTATTTAATGTAAAATAACGCTTCTTTAAAACGGTAAGGTACATTTCAGCATATTATACGAACAAATTTTCTAGCAATTTTGACTGAATAACAGGTACGTTAAATGACAGGGAGTAGCTTAGATATTCTCTTTAGTATTCGCACTTGAATTTGAGCATTGTTTAAAAAAATTGCTTCCAAACAGCCTGTGTTACGGACGAGTTCGTAACGATGAAGTAGACGGGTATAGGCAATGGGGTAAACTCCCCGCGTCCGCGGGGCAATAAAAGTCAAGTTCGGTGTGGGTTACCGTCTAAGCCCTGTTTTGCCCCTTTGCTTATACCTGTATGTTAACTTGAAACCCTCTCTTGCGTTAGATTTTGATTCGTTTTCGTAAGGTTGGAATCGACAGTCGATCTTAAGAGTTTGTAAAGTAATGACCTGCTTTCCACCCCATATCCCTTTTTAAATTGAACGA
>JAHZNP010000637.1:24138-44765 GCA_020615345.1 Triops cancriformis
TGATAATAAAATAGTAACAACAAATTAACAGAAACGACAACCATTGCACTTAAATAAAGTAGAAATCTACTTTGAGCTAAAACGCCACGCATATTATTTTCTGATTAATGACTTCAGCACTTCCAGGCGCTCTTTCTGAACTTCTAACCGCTCTTTGTGGCGCCTTTCACGAGCTTCTTCTTTAATTGCAAGAGATTCTAGGATATCTTCACGGAACTCACTTAAAAGTCTTTCTGCTCGGCTGCTTTTATACTTTTTTGGCGCAGGCTCTTCAGTCGCGAGATTAGTGCTGTCGCTGGCACCTGACACTGCTTCCTTTACGCCGTTACCGGTAGGTGCAGCAACTTCCTCTTCTCCATTAGCTAAACGAGTATTCTTATACTCAACACGGCCTACTCCCCTTCTCACTTCAGGCTGAATTGAGTCATCCAAAGCAAGTATTTGATTGAGCTCGCCTTCATACTCGACGTGAGCTCTGGTATTACCGTTTTTTTATTATCCAGTGCGGCCTTCTTGCGCCTCACTATTGTCTTGTACCGGCTTTCGCACTGAACCCATGTCCTTGACGATGATAATATTGAGGCCAGATCTGTCGAAATCTGGTCCCACAAATTTCTTTTCCTGCGGAATTTCTTCATTGGTCCTACTTGCACCATATACTGGTTGTATCTGTCCAACAGAAATTTAGTTTCGCTCTCCGACCATTCGCATGCCGCCGGTTTATCAGTTAGGACTTCGGTTCCGGCTTCTTCTCCTTCTCGCTCAATAATACCTTGCTCCTCAAGGCATTTTCTAGAAACAGCCTGCACTTGTTTTTCTCCTAACATATTTCGGAATCACCAAGAGGATATTTAAAAAAGCAAACACGGATTACCTTCAACTAGCACGGAACATAGAAAATGGCTTCCTAACATTACAAAACCACCTTCAGTAGTACGTATAAAATCCTGGAAAACCGCCATTTGTTCGAGTACTATATTCTAAAATTCGTAAATTGCGCGCGCAAAAAGCGTAAACAAGTATGGCTGCCGTTTACTCTGATAGTTGTAGGCGCCCTCCACTGGGAGTAGCGAATCCGAGATCTCGGGGCGGATCCTCAGATTCGGAGCACGCTTTTCCAGAGTAGTTTGGCACTCCCAGAGTAGCCAGTGAAAATTGCTATAAGTGTTTGAAAAGGATGGAAAGTTTATGAAGAATGGAACTAAGCTTTCCTGAGCGTAATATGGGGTAGAGTTGAGTTGGTCTGAAGAATGGAACTAAGCTTTCCTGAGCGTAATGAGGGGTAGAGTTGAGTTGGTGTGAATGACGTTAGGTTTTTGAAGGTGAAGTAAGTAGGGTATCTTGGCATTATTTTGGGTATGGGTTGGATTGTGGATCACGGGTTTCATGGGTTGATTTTATGGACGTATAATTGAGTTTATTTTTAATCGATTTCAAGCGTAGGCTTGCAGCTATTGCGGTGATGAGTTTTGTTCTGTTAGGTCCAGTTACGTTGGCTTCGGTTCAGTTCTTTGGTTCGGTTAGTTTTGTAAGGTTAGGTTTGCTTGGGTTTGGATGGGAATCTGGTAGTCTAGGGGAGGGGCTTAGGCTGTGAAGATGCTTTAGTTAATTGTTCGGTTTATGTAAGGCTTGTTTGGTTATAAAAGTGGTTTCCATTGTTGATAAGTTGTGACATTATGTTGAGTAAACCAATGTTGGATTGTTGTTATGTATTGTTCTTTAGTTTGATTGGATAGTAAGTAATTCACGGTAAGGAGGTCTTTCGAGAATTTTGTTTCTGGCGGAAACAGGGATGTGTTTGAGAGTTAGTTAGAAGTGCACTATGTTAGGAATTGTATAATGGTATATCGTTACGTGTGTAATTGGTTGAGTGGGTTATCAAGTAATAATAGGGCGTATGCCAATCTTAGTACATAGTTCCCACCCATAGGAGAGAGCCGCTATTTGTTTCTCATCCGACATTACTCAGGCATTACTCGTGTATATAAGCAGTCACACTTCGGTTATTTGGTTGTCTTGCACTTCAGGCTCAATTCAGTTTTACAAATGTAAAAGACAGTAATACTTGTATTGGGATTTTTTAGGATACAAAGTATCGAAACTGGGTTTAAGATGCTTACAAATTGTTTCAGTAAGTTATTTAAAGATTTTAGTTCTTCATCTTTCGATTAATATTGCCATGGCCATATCCAGTTTTTTTTCGTGGGGGTAGCTTTAGGGGTGGGTGGTTGTGGTGGGTTTACCGTATACAGTTCTTTTGGACATTTGGGTTTGCCCTATCTTACCCATTATAAAGTTCAAATTTTGAGAGGGGTTTCAAGCCCCTAACCCCCTGGATACGACCTTGAATGCTGTATTACTTTATTGCGATGGTAGTGAAAATTTCAAATGCGATCTTTTGCTAATATCGCCTCGCACTGCATGGATGTCCTTGGAAATCTTCGTTGATCTCATCTTGATCAGTGGAGCCAATTATTTTTCTCGCTCAGGCAATCGCTGCCATTCCTTGCTGACATGGGGCTTGCTTTTCTGACGCAATAGTATTTCTTAAGAAGTTATGAATGATAAGCCGTTTCACTATTTGCTCACTGACGTTTTGCGTTGCGTTAAATAGTTTGAACAAAAGGCCAGTGTTGTTCTCGAAAGGATAGGCACCAAAACCTCCCTGCAGGTCCCCAGTTTCCAACACATTCTGTTGGTAAAGAAGTTGGTGAACATTTAATCTCATGGTTTTCCCCGTATAGTTCACCAAACTCCTTTACAAACTGCTCTAACAAATTGTCGGCCACATGAAGCTTGAATAAGTTATACTTGGCTCGTTAATAATTGCGATCGCTTAAGAAAGAAGGGACAAATGTGACAAAAATGCCACATGGAGGACCCCTCTCAAGACAACTTGTCCGTAGTAAAGCAAGAAATTATGCCATTCTGATGATTTCCAATGTGCCTTTTCGTCCGGAGATCGGGGTAAGCGCTAAAAATCAGATGGTGGCCGAAGTTTCCGCATTCTGTCATTGATAGACCTAACTGTACTTGGCGCACCTATGTACCATTTATCCTCATGGTTTGCCAAGTCAGACCATAGCAAGCACAATTGCCGGAAAACTCCAAGATCTATGCAGTGCATTAGATCTACAACGCAACCTGATACAGTATCAAAATGTCTGATTTCAATTAAAGGGGAAATGTTAAGAACGCCCTTTCTCAGTTTTCTAATGTCCACTTGCGTAGAGTTTCGCGGAAAATCGGTCTTATTTCTCGTGTTAAGCCTCCCGGATTCAACGAATGGATAGCACTGGACTGTCCCTCTTCCTTTCTTAAGTCGCTTGCACTTCATGGTGCACCATGAACAGCACAAGTAGCCAGTGCATTGTTTGAGTCCCTGGATATCTGCCCTGGCAACGCTGTCGACTGAACATATCGCCAAGAAAACTTTGGTAGTAACTTTTGTCGTTTCACTTGCCGTTGTTTTGAGCCAATGAAATCCTACTGTAGAAAATGTTGCAATTTCATTCACAAAGGAGTGCAGTATCGTCTGAAGATTTGGTTTACCAAACCCAGCCCACAGTGCAGTCACAATTACATTTTAACTCTTTTACAAAACACTGCACTGGCCAGAAACTAAAATTTGAAGATGGGAAGAGGGAAACTCCATCAGTATTCATGGTTAACGAAACACAATTTTCTTTCTTGTTGTTGAGAATACCTCCTTGAAATGACTTATAAAGGTGCCCATCAGAAATATCGCTAACATTAATAGCGTGATAGGCAAGCTGTGTGATACGTCCTTCTGAAACTGGTGATCCAATGCTCGTCCCAGGCCAATATGTCAAGTAAAGATCTTAGTTGAGTCTCAAGTGGCCAGGTCAAGAAGAAGCTCTTTTTTCTTTAAGGGCGTACTCGTCGAACTCCTCGTCAGATTTGGGACACTTTTGTCGGTCGTCCCTATATCTTACAGTGTTCGTAGAACAATCAGGGCAGTAATAACATTATCTCAATTCTTCAAATAAAATGAGCTTTTGCAGTTAGTAAACTGCATTCGGGATTAAAGGTGGGCCAGACAGAAGCATCAGCAAAACATCAAGTGCTGGACATTATTATTTGAAAGTGAAGCCGACAGTATAAAGGATTGTAGCAGCAGTACTGCCTTCAGTAACGTCACAGAACACATGTGGTATAGTTCTTGTTTCAAGAAACTGTAATCGAAAGTTTCACTGTTATTTTCGTCATGCACCTGACATGACGAATCATGGGCCCTGACAGAGTAATTTTCGACGTATGTTCCTGCCTTTATTTCTGCATGCCTTTCTGCCTCGTCTACAATTTCATGGACTGGGTATAGGTAATAAGCATTAATTAGAACTACATATAAGGACAACAGTAAAATTAATATATACCTTTGTTACTGTTATAAGATTGGGAACTTCTTTTTCCGTCGGAAGTTGGAAAAAATTACTCCTTGGATAACTGCTTTTGTATTGTCTGTAACTGGCTCTTCTATTGCGAGATGTTGGAGACATAATGCTCTGTGGCCCTACACTATGCTATGAATAGTTTTCAACTGTGGGACAGATGTAAAACGCCGGTTGACTAGTCCAGCCGCTTTGTACCCCTTTTTCTGAAGCTATGGTACGTTCCAGGGGTAATGCTACCATGGTCTTCTCTATCCTGGGTTTATTTCACCCCCTTTACTGTAATTTGAACATTCCGTACTAGGGCCGTACCAAGGATTTTTTCCGGGGGGAAGGGGGGGGCTTGTTGGGGGTGGGGTCCCTATCTTGCCCATTATAAAGTTTACATTTCGGGGAAGACGGATGGTTGACCCCATAGTTACAGTCTTGCTCCGGACCGAAAAGTATGGGGAAATGGGTAGGTTTCGAAGACAGTTTTTGGTAAAAAAATTCGGTAGACAGCTAAGCTTGGCGCAACGGCGTGGGTTAGCGTCTTTGACGCTTTTTCCACGCTTCCGGGACACCAATCGTAGGCCCATAATCCCGTACCCACAGGTATACGTTGCAAAACCCACACTGGCTTTTTTTCTCAAATTTGGAGCAAAGACCTAAGCAGATCGGTTCAATTGACCATTAGATATTGACGAGAGTGTACGTTGCAACTTAGAAAGCAGATTACCTACGGTCCTTTTTTAAAAAGTTACAATGTTTGCTTTTCTTTATTGGTTAGACACAAAAAACAAGAAGCAAAATAGGAGGCAGTATTTCATTTCATCTGTGACAAATGTGTTGGATAAAAGAATGCTCAAAAATCCGAACATTATCGGTTAAGTTCAGTGGCCTTTTCCTGAGAAGAGTGGGAAAATGGGAAAATATCGAGCACAAGTACTGAGAGTTGGAAGTTTGTACAACTTACTGTTTAGACAGTTTAGTGTAAAACTTGTGGTGTAGACAGTTCGTGTAATATTTATAGCTAACAAGGCGGCGCTTGAGAATGCTAAGGACGAGATCATAGCACGAAGCACAATAGCAGCAAAACAAAACGCGTCGCGAATTTTCCCAATGCGGTTGGAAGAATCACTTTCAAAGAGCAGAGTCCGGAAGACGAATCAGATAACGAGGAAAATACTTTTACACATGGCTTCGCCATGGCTTCAACGCCTGTGCAGTTGGAAATCTCTTTAGTGGGTAATAAAGAAGATGCTGAACTGAAGCTGCTAGTGGAAAAAGACGCTCTATGATAACAACAAGAAGCTCCGTACGGATGTAATCAAACTCAGAGAAGATTATGCAAATCTTAAAGAGCAATCGGTTAGAATTCGTGTATTGTTTGAACGTGTTAAGCGTATTGAACGTAGACCGTCAAGAATGTAAGTTGAATAAAAGTTTAATTTTTGTAAGTGTAAAGTATTTTTCAATGATAACGATCCAAATAAACTATACCTAACGCCACGTCAAGTTGAGCGAGTGAGTCCCGTTCTAAGCTCTTTCGAACGTTTCTAACCCGCATCGAAGCTTTTCCTGTGTAAGAGTTAATGAAGTGGCGTTATCATAGGCTGTTTTGTTTGGGTCATTTTTATTGAAGAGTACTTTATTTACATCAATTGTGTTTTATATCACTGTGTTGAAGAGTACTGTATTTTATATCAATTGTGTTTTATGTCTAGTCGATGGCGGTGAGATAAAGGAAGAAATTACATCAATTGTGTTTTATATCACTGTGTTGAAGAGTACTGTATTTTACATCAATTGTGTTTTATGTCTAGTCGATGGCGGTGAGATAAAGGAAGTAAACAAGGCCAGGCTGCGAGCCAGTCTGGAGAAAGCCAAACAGGCCAAGTCTTTTTATTATATTTAAATTATCGCATGCATTATTAATTTATAATAATTTATAATAATGTATTATAATTTAAAGATCGCAAATCTTTTCATTTTCTACCATTTGGTACGCGGTGAGAATATCTGACCCTTTGGTTTGGAGATATTTCGAAACGGGACCAAGATGGAAAAAATTTCAAGGAAAACATGAGCTACAAGAATATTTGTAAAACTGTTTGTTGTGGTTGTAAGCCAACTGTTTCTTTATTGTGCTCGAATAGACAAGGTCCACCGCGACACTAGCGGTCGATACATACATAACTAAGGCAGTGAGTTCAACTCATCACATCCCTCCATTAAGCTTCTAATATAAATTGAAGCTTTTCACTTTAAATTCTTAGTGAGGTAGGCTCATTAGGAACATTTGTGACATATGACATGCATTCATTACAAATTTAGTCGATTAGGCGCTTTGGCAGTCCTTTGGCTTTTACGCTCAAGTACGCCGTTAAATGTAACTCTGTTCCGAGTTCGGAACTTCGTTGTGACGGTACGATCGTCATCATAGGTTTCTTCGGTACAACCGTCTTCTTGTGAGGTAGTGTCCGGTTTGATAAATCTTCTGTTTCTCCAGAATATTGAGCCCGTGGGTGATAGGATACGGTAATCCCTATTCTTCCCTATGTCTATAATGATACCACATTGGTCCCATTGCTTAGTTGCATGGTTTTGGACCCTGACTCTGTCTCCCTGTTGCAAGGGGGCTAACGGTTTGGTACGCTCATTGTACCGCTTTTTGGCTGCTCTCTTTTGCTCTTTCGCTCTTTCCGTGCTCCGATCTGGGTCCTCTTGATTCTCTGGGTCAAACGCCATCTGATGGGCCGGAATGATAGAGCGCAATGGGCGGCCAAATACGATTTGCGCAGGAGATCGTCCATGCTGTCTAGGGGTGTTTCTCCACTCTAGCAATCCTTTGCGAAAGGAGTCCTTGTCCAAATCGCCTGAGGGTGACGTCTTCTTTACAAGTGCCTTCATGGCCTTGACTGCGGCTTCCGCGAGGCCGTTGCTCTGCGGGTAGTATCGGGTACACATCCTGTGCTCTACTCCCCATTTTTTTAGAAATTCTCCAAATTCCAAGGATTTAAACTGTGGGCCCCCGTCGGATCGGATTCTCAGTGGAATTCCGCAGTCCACGAAATTTCTTCCAAGCGCACGTGTTACGTCCTTGGTTGTCGGGTCCCGTCCGCGCCACGCGTCTACGATTGGCCATCCCGATAGTCTGCGGTGTACACCAAAAACGTGTTCGCAGCACCTTTGAAGAGGTCCATTCCGACTTCTTCGAATGCTCGTCCTGGGTTAGGATCAGATGACATCGGCTCCGGTGATAAGCTGGGTCGTTGCTCTTGGCATGGGACGCAACCTTGCACACTTGTCGCGATGTCGTTATTCATGCTTGGCCAATACACGGTTTGTCGGGCCCGTCTCTTGGTACGTTCTATCCCTTGGTGCGAGGCATGCAGATTTTTCCAAACTTCTTTCCTTGCCGTTTGGGGGATGATGATCCGGGCTCCGTACAGTAGTAAACCGTCCGAAGTAGATAACTCATTTCTAATGTTCCAGTAAGGTCGGATTGCTTTACTGGCCTGTGAGCTTGACTTGGGAAATCCTTGTTCTTCCGCGTCAATCACTTCGCAGTATTCTCGGTCTTCTCTTGCGACCTTCTTTAAATCTTTTAAAATTTGGTCGGGGACTGGTTCCTCCGAGTTTGTAGCTTCGATCGCTCACACTTTCAGTGCTGCGTCGCATGCATTCTTTGCATTGCGATCCTCTTCTAGGTCATCTGCCGAGGGATCTGCGACCGGCGATCTGCTTAAGGCGTCAGGAATTGAGTGGCTTTTCCCCTTCTTCCAGACCGTCCTGAACACGAATTGCGAAACTTGTTCCTTCATTCGCTGTAAACGCGGGTTTTCTACGGCATCCAGCGTGTATTTGTCTAATATAGTGACCAATGGCTGATGGTCTACGATTAGAGTTAACGTGGGCAAACCAAGAAGATATAGTCGACATTTCTTCATGGCCCATTCGATAGCTCGCAATTCTAGCTCCACCATAGCGTAACGGCTTTCTGCGTTTGAGAGCCACATTGGATCAGCTTCCATTGGCTTCCGTGTTTCTGTAGTAGAGCGAACCCTAGTCCATTTTTCCTCAACGCGTCGGTCATTAATGCTGTTTCTAGCGTCGGACTGAACGAGGCAAGTATAAGTGGGGCAGTAAGCGCTTTTTTCAAGGCAAGGAAGGAGACTTCGTGGTCACGGTTCCATTCAAAAACGTTGCATGCCCTCAGAAGCGGGCGTAGTGGCGTAACCAATGCGCTTATTTCGTGCGAAAAGTCGGCTAGCTGCTCAACAAGACCCATGAATGATCTCATGGCTGTGATATTCGTTGGGCGGGGAAACCTGGCGATTGCGTCCAATTTTGCTGGATCTGCAGCGATTCCTCCCTTTTTTACGATGTATCCAGCCCACTTAACTTCTGGCTTGGCGAATACAAACTTCTTTCTGCTTAGCGTTATGCCAGCTTCGCGGCAACGTCGTAGGGTTTCCGGGACGCTCTCGACGTGTTCCTGCAAAGACTCGTTGTGAACAAGTATATCGTCTACCACTTTCGACATGTGGGACATATCTTGAAATACTTTGTCTGTTCGGCGGCAAAATTCATCGCCGGCAGATATCAGACCCATAGTTCCTCTTAGGAATTTGTAGCGGCCCCATGGTGTGACGAACGTCGTCAGCTTCTGGCTTGCTTCTTCGAGCGGTATTTGCCAATATCCATGAGTTGCGTCCATCGTTGTGAAGAATTTGTTTTGATTGAACACGTTCGCTAGTGCATCTTTCGGTGAATGCACGGGGTGAAAGGGTCGTTTCACGAAGGCGTTCAACTTTGTTAGGTTGACGCAAATGCGGATTCCTCCTCCCGGTTTTCGAACAACTACGAGGGGGTGGATCCATTCGCTGGGTTCGGTAACCGGGCTGATGATGTCGCTTTGCTCCATTTCGTCCAACATTCTCTTTACCTCGTCTCGTTGAGCGTATGGAATAGGACGTGGGCCATTAACGGCATATGGCAAGGCGTTTTCTCGAACTTCGATTCATTGGTGGTCCGTTCATGGTGACCAAATTTCCTTCTTCGCTGAATACATCCGCGAACTCCTCTAGCAGCTTTTGCTTGAGCGCCGTGAGATCAGCTTCCGAGCCTGTCGCATCTCTTGCTTGCAGTGACTGGAGATTAATTGGTTCGGGGAAATTTTTATGCAGAATTCCAAGTTCTCTGCATGCGGTCCACGAAAGTAAGATTCCTTCGTGTTGAGGACTCACCAAAATTGACTCCGTTGTGGCTCTTCCTTTGAAGGCAATGGAGACATCCAATTGGCCAAGTACGTCCATTGGTTGATTGTTCGCTGCTACTAAGCGCTTTACGCCATTGCGTTTCAGGCTGTGCTCAGGAACTCCTAAGGCGTCTAGGATACCAAGGCCGGCTACTATTCCTTCGGCTCTACTGTCGGGTATGGCAGATACTTTGCCCATTCTCGATCCTGTGATCAAATCGATTATCTCAATGCTGATTTGAGGTACCCGGTTAGGTTTTCCAACTTGCAGGATGCGTACGCTACCCAATCTTGGTTGTGACATATTTTTTACTTGCGTCTGGCCTCTTGGATGATTGCTTTTGCACATTTTAGCAAAGTGATTCGGATTCTGGCATATGCCACAAGTGCGCCCCATCGCTGGACAAGAATTTCCGTTGGCGTGTGGTCCACCGCATCTTTGGCATGTCTGGGATCCCATTGCAGGTCCGCAAGTTAAAATACGACGTTTACCATTTAGCTTGGGTCCAGGAAATTTGTCCCGACCAATGGCTTTAAGAGAGGCCTTAGACAATAAAGGCTCGTTTTTCGCTGCTGCCTCCTCGTTTCGGCAAAGGTCTACGGCGGTTTGCAATGAAGAGAAAGGTGATACGGCCAAAAGCTTTTTTCGCGTTTCTTGGTCCCTGATCCCCGATATGATTCTTGTCGTCATCCGGGTTTCCCAACATACGCCGCAGAGGTCAGCGCATCCAGCGATTCTCTGTAATCGAATGTAGTAGTCGTCGAAACTTGCCGTTAGGGATTGTCGACACTCGTCAAATTCGACGCGCTCCAGAGCGACGCTTTTCTTGCTGCGGAGATAATCTGTAATCTTGTCAGGACTTCATCCATTACATATTCGTTCCCAGGCTGTATGTCCAGCACCATTTCGACGATTTGATGCATCTGCGTTGAGAATGTCATACGCAGAGCGGACAATTGTTCGTCTTGTGGGAAGCGGTGAATCCTTTCCAATTTGCAGAAGTCTTCCCACTTGGCTCTCCACGTCTTGAAATCTCGTAAGGAAATGTCTCCCTCCAGTTTCTCGATACCCGAGATGTTTATCGGTATCTTGCTGTTACGTGTGAAGTTGTGTTCCTCAGCGCGCTGCACCCTCGGGCTGGGGTGTCTGGTAGCTGTTGCGGGCTCCTGAGCTATCGACGCGCTGGTGCTATAGCTTCAAGAATTCTTGCTGCATGAGATCACGCGCCTCTCGCTCTTCTTCTTGGGCCTCTCGGAACTTACTCTCTTGTTCGGCTAGAAGGATTAAGAATTCGTCTTTACTGATGGCATTCTCACCTATTTCGGTTCCATCGTCAGACAAACTCGTATCTGGAGTGTCAGCTCCTCTATTTGTACGAGTACGCGACATTGTCACTAACTTTTTAGCAACTGTTCAAATTTTCAGTTACACAAAACCGACTGCGCCATGTTGCGGTTGTAAACCAACTTTTTCTTTATTGTGCTCGAATAGACAAGGTCCGCCGCGACACTAGCGATCGATACATACACAGCTAAGGCAGTGAGTTCAACTGATCACACTGTTCAATCTAAGAAAGAGAGACACTGCCTCGCATGCGACATTTCTGTCGAATTTGTCAGAGTAGGTAATTTCATTGAGACCGACCAGCGTATCCAGTAAAAGGCTCCCAGGCTCACTGAACATCCCATGAACGGATTTTTCTTGGGCCCACCAACATGCCTGCCCCAACGTTTGAAGCCTTTTCAGCTTGTCGCGTATAATTTTTTTGCTTTTCAGGTCCTTCCAAACATCCACCCTCTTGCAAGAATCTCCAATAAAATTTGCAAGCTTGTTCAACAGACAAAAGAAATTGGTTGCGTCAACAGAATCGCAAGAATCAATTATACATAAGTTCAAAAATATGGCAGAAACAAAAACACAGCACTGGGTACCTCTTTTCTTACATGCGCCTGTAAACCGCGAAATTCCCCTCGCATGTTCAAAGCACCATCGAACGACATGCCTACGATATTCGTAATTTTTAAGCCATGATGCGAAGCGAAGTTTGCAGCAACGCGTGCATGCTGGCACCAGCCCCAAATAGCACAAGTACGTCGAAGGGACGTTCCTTTCTGACTCAGTGACGTCGCCCCTTGACGTCTCGGTAACGTTGTGGCGATAGCCAATTGTCAATCGCATGCGACTCCGACACTTGACGTCGCCTTAACGTCGAAAAGCAACAACTATACGATATGTGTGTGCGCCGTTATTTTACACGTTAATATTGCGTTTAGCAATCTTTTTTACCACCGGCCATTTGTTTACAAACAAAGTGAGCGTTTTTTCTTTTAAGAAAGTGCTATAATGTGTATTAAAGCAAAACAAGAAATGTAAAAAAATACATTCAGACTATTTTGTAACGTTTTTTGTGCAATACACATTTTCCCACATTTAACTTGTTAATTATTTAGTTAAATCCCGAGCTCTTCAATTGGTAGTAAAAAGCTTTGGAGCATTAATAACCTAAAGCTCTGGCTGGTAGCCAGCGTGAAGTATGACTTCTGAACGGAACTTGAGATCCTACCGAATCTGGATAATTCTTTGGAAAATGGACCGCGTGATTCGAAGATTGCGCCAGAAATCTGCGTCCGAATAAGACTCGATGACCTCAATGTAGCCAGACTGGCGTAGGTGCGAATCTTTGACGCAAACGATACATGACAGCATTGTGTATGAATCTTAGTCATTGGTACCCTCGTCGGGAAGGTCGTACTCATAATTGTTCGATATGCTTTCTCTTCCATAGTCATTCGGTAGACCAATAATATGGCTAGCGGCTAGTGTTTGTAAAAAATGTAGCTGGATATGCGTTTCGCGTCAAATCTTGGTTCAACGCGAGTCGTTGAACGACGAATCACGTTCACTCATTTTATTGTGGAAAAATAAAGCTATCCAGCTGAATAAGAGAATAGCTCCATTCACAATAAAATGCACCCTCTCTCTATTAATATATTTACTCTATGCTTTTATATAGCCAGTCCTGCCCACAGGGGGTAATTTTGGACTTTGATCGCGGATTGGCAGTCATATGAATGCTAGTGGGAACCACGCTTTATGATGCTATCACTCCTAGATTGTCGAAAATTATCGGGTTTGTAACGTGATTTGTAAATTTGATTTGTAATTCGAGATCTTTCGCTGCTTCGTGTATTGACATATGTTATGCGCCTCCTTCTCTACTTCCCGGACCTTACTAAAAGTGGCGGTAATCTTTCTGTGACTTCGACAATTCCTAACCATCATTTCTACAAAAAAAATTTAGACAATCAGAATAAGACTTCACATATGGACCGCCTTAAAACAATTGCCACAATTTTTTAATTTCTTGGAAGTGGCGTAGGTTAACTATCTGTTCAAAGGTGCCCCGGAAACGATTTTTAATTTAGAAAAAATCGATATATATTTTATCATTCTGAAAAAAGCTCATCTAAAAAAATTTAAGTAAGTTTTTCTTGTTTAATGCACGAAACACAACATTTCTAGTTTACGAACTTAATATTTAAAAACACTTTTTGACTAATTGCATATACAAAATGTATATAATTATAAGAGAAAAGTCTGCACCGTACAATTCTTTGATTCACGCTCTTGACTACGTAGCCTGACGGACAAAGGTAACTGGTAACCTGTTACCATAACCAGAAGGATACTTAAGATTTTTGAATGACAGATGCGGATGTTCGTTTCCCTGTATTTACAGTATTCTTTTCGTTCCCAGAAGAAGAAAAAGACAAACTACATATGTAGATTGCATTAAATTATTTAACATCTAGAAATTACAGAAACTTCTTAACAGAAGACGATTTTATTATGTCAGTAAAGCTCAATACTTAACAGCATTGATCGGTGTGTTCTGTACGTCATTGCGGTTTTCGTAAAGCTTAGTTTCCTTCGTATTTTTTTCTGATCAACACGGCTCGTTGTACAGGCACTTTTTACTTTCCCGTTTGTTAGTAATTTTTTCGAATATTTTTTTTACTTTACCGTCTGTACCATATGAATGCCCTGGTTAGAAAACAATTTCAATAATTACAATAAAGAATAACTGAACAATTTAATAAGCACTAATGCGAGCCGATCTTTTAAATGTGTATATAATATTAAATGGTTACAAATGTGAGAGTTTAAATAACCATCTATATGCTTTAAAAATTACGAGTATCACATGACTTTGTTATTGTTTACCAACAAACCACACCAAGTAGGCGCGGCATACCTTAGTCCCTATGCTTTCATGATAAGCTGTCTCAGGGAAAGGAAAATATTATTTCCTAAAATAAATATTCTCTTGTTTGCAGGCGTGTCTTAGGCTATAGCAAGGCTCATTTTTGTCAAAGTCTTTAATCAATTCTTTTACCCGCCGTTCCTCTGCATTGACTTCGAGTTTCTCTCGTGCCCACTGCAAAGAGCAGCAGCACAAATCAGAGGCTACATTTTAAAAAAAAAATTTCAGGAGATTCCGCGAAATCTACTCATCCAATTTTTAAAATTTTGCACTAAAAATCATTTTAAAAAATCGACGCTAAATTGACAAAGCCCGATTTTTGAAAATGCCTTCCACATAAAAAGTCAAAATTTCATTCCTTCATAGAAAAATTAAAAATTGTTTTCTCCAAAATCCGCTTTGACAGTTTCGGTCAATCGCGTATCATAACATTACTGTCAATAAAAAATTCTAAAATAATTCGTGCAAATCGCACAATTCCTTGAAAACAAACCAATTTAATTCACCCATAAGAGGATAAGACGAACCGGGGCCTTAAGCTAAGTTACTAACGTGACGTTAATTCTCAGGAGGGAATGATGGTATTTGGTGCTTAGTCTAGGGTCGTCAACAAACATTGTTGCTACGCAAGTCAAGCTATATTTTTGCTCTTTGCAAAATTACCGTTTAGTTTGTCTGTGCGTGTAATGTAAGACTGTCCTTCCTGTGGAACATTAACTGCCTGCAGAAAGAAGATCCTGAGCCTCGTTTTATTTGCACGGTGTCGAGTCAACAGCGTTCAGTGGTGTCATCTGTTTTTCGTGTTTTAGGGAGTTTTCACTGTCGTAGGCTGGTTAAAGGTCTTCAGCCGGCCTGGAGTCAGGTCGCAAGAGGGATTAACCTAGTGAAAGGCGGTGAAAGAAGTAAAGGGCAAACTATCGTCCCGGATACGGGTCGGATACTTAAGCGCCTCAGCTTGCACCCAGTCCTCAGTTCAGTCTTTTGAACTTCAGCGTAACCTCGAAGTCCAATCCTCAGCCAACCTCTCGCAATGGAAGGTAATAATTTTGATGTTGTGTCTTTATCGCCTTCTTCTCCAGGCATCGAGTCGTCGCAGGCCGCAAGAAGAGACACGAGAACGAATCGAGATCGAGGTCTGAACGTCATGCGTCATCGTCTAGGCCGGCTGCGTCACCGATAAACCAGGGATCGGCTCCAGCTGAGTCCGCGTCGCCAGCATCCCCGTTGGGGTCCCAGCCTCGCGATGTCTCCAACCATTCGGCTCCGGTTTTCAGTCAGCCAGCCCCTCTCCTCGGCCAGCCCGGTAGCAATGGGCAGCTTGGTTTAACACCCGCAATGTCGGAGCACATCAAATCATTGCTGCAAACATTGAGCGCGTGGGCGCATCTTTTGAGCATCCCCGGAGGCATTATAAGTTCGATATCGCCACTACAGGCCGCCATCGGGACGACCAACCCAGCCAATCAACCATCGCTGAGCAGCCAGTCTCTGCCTTCGGTCGCAACCACCGAACATACATGCGGTCACTATCCGCCCTCAGCCGCTTCGAGCGCGCATTCTTGCGGCCACTGTCCGCCACCGGGTCAGCCCTCTCATGGGCAGGCAGCAGCGTCTAATTCAACACTCAGCACTCAATCGCAGCAGTCGCCACGAGCCAGCCTGAACCAAAAGGCATTGTCTAACATCAGCCCAAGCCTCGGATCGCTCCCAGCGGTGCGTCCCCTCCCTCCGATCCCAGGCGAGATGGCCAGCAAGATTGCGGACGGAAAACTCGCTGTCTCATTGGTCGACATCTTATCGAATACCGAGCTCTCGAGGTAATAAACACAGCAAAGGGCCCTTATCCGCTCCTCGTGGATCAGTGGGGGTTCGGGGCTTCTTCACTTTTCTTCCACGGCTTGAATGCACAAAAGGAGCCGGATAACAAGGCTCGGTTCGCGGCCGCAGCCCTTAGGCACCTACGCAACATGTTTGCGGTTTGGGCCAAGTTACAGCCCATGGCATGGAATAACCTCGACACCGCGGTGAGATCAAGAGCCGATGCCGCGTCATTCCTGGTGATGGAAGAGGAAAACTGGTTTGCCGCACACGCGGCGGTCGCGGTGGCACCAGTCATCGGGGTTTCATCAAGCTCGTCAAAACATCCGGGCTGTAGGCGCTGCTCGGCGTGCAAAGACTAGAGCCGGGACTCGTCCGAGACCTGCCGTATCTTTAACAAAACATTTTGCGTTGCGGATGCGGCCTTATTCACGAATGCACCGAGTGCCGGAGCACTGCTCACGGGACGCACCGCTGCCCTAAACGGTCCCATTACCAGAGGCGGAAGCAATCGAGGTCCTGTTCCCACCCAGTCGCGTCCAGCGTCCATCCGGCAGGCCCAGAACCTCTCCATGGCTTGGAAAGAAGGATTCCAGGTGCTGGTAGCTTGTCGCTTATAGGGCACATTAGGGAAGGTGAAAAAGATTCGCCTGTTCTCCGACAACCTTGGACTTGTCGAGGCATGGCAAGCGGGGTCAGCTCGCGTGCCGCTATTGGCGGAACTCGTGCGCGAGATAGCGCTTACGGTCTGCCGGTATCAGTTCCTCCTGTCTCTTCATCACATTGCGGGGAAGGAGAATTCGGCTGCAGATTGCCTATCTAGAAATAACAGCTGTGGTTTTTCCAGGCTTGCCCCGACGCGAACCAAGAGCCGGAAGCGATCCCGCAAGAGATCTGGGATTTGCTAGTTTCCAGCGCACAGCCCTAGCTGAGTCCAACCGACGACCACGTCCTTACGATCTTTCATAATCCGACGTTCAAAAACAGACCAAAAGGGAAATGGGGCCGTGGTTTCGTTTCGGGGAACGGGCGCCTCGGTGTGTGGGTATAGGGCGCTACTTCGCTACGCTCTGTTCCGTCGTTCACTTACCTCCGATAGCCAAGCCTTTTTCCTATGGCCTTTCGGCGTCCCGCTGCTGGCCAGGCGCTTCAACAAAATCCTGTGCGAGCTTTTGCCTAGGTCCGCGGCAGGAGTGTTCTCAAGCCACTCGTTTTGCATCGGGGCGGCCTCGGACCTGGCGACAGCGGGGGCCATAACCCGAAAATGTCTGTTACAATCGGTATCTTGCCGCATGGCTTTCGAAGTAAATAAATGGGATTCAATCGGCTTTGCTGACTTTCTTACTCAGTTCCGGGTTTGCAAGCGTCGGGAGAAGGTTCGGGTCGGAAAGGGGGTCTCGTCAATTTGGGGGCTCACGTTGTTTGGTGGCTCTAGCCCCGGGACCAAAGTGGAGCCCCCAACCACGAGGCCCTGATCTTGGCAATCCCTCAGCGATCGCTGGAAGGTCGGCTAATTTAAGGACGCCGTGTCGCTTCGAGTCAAACATTGTCCTGCAAATAAAACGTACAACAACCAGCGAGTACACACATATGGCGGGAAATACGAAAAGCTATGTGAGTTTCTGACAATCTACTACCGTCGGTTAGCAAGATATTTCATTGTCTAATACTATACGCTGAATATTAACTTGCTAAAATTTTAGCTAAATCTCAAAAATATAAAACGGTCGAGAAAGGATGTTTTCCTTTTTTTTGAACATTCTTGTCAGGAACAGGATGTTTTCCGTCTATTTCTCTATACCCATAATAGCTCGTCCATTTTCCAGTCTGTCTAAGTCTCGAGACATTTTTACCCTCTTTCATATTTTCTGGTTATGGCACCTCTTACACTGAAGAAGCTTGAGTAAAACCAACAGATAAATTTTTCTCCACACAAAGGTGTGGTGAAAAATGTCTCTTTATCCAAGGAAATGTCTGTTTGTGCAAAGAAAAATGAGCACAGAATGTCTTTTTGAAAAGAAAAACCAATCCTTATCTCAAAACCAAAAATGTTTCATACGCACTCTGTATATTTACCCCACAAGGTTCATTTAACTATGAACTAAAAACATCCATAACCTGTACAAGTGACATTCATAATCAATATGATTAAAATAGAAATTTGTAAAAGGCAACGAGCAATTACTCACGCCTATGTCAACTAAAAAAAAAGAATGTCTCTTTGTCCATGCACACGTGGAAATTAAATTATACAGAACTTATCTCCGATAGCACATATTCAGAAAAACTTTTCACATTTAAACTAACGCATTTCTGGTGTTCCAAGGCGATATTTGACAAGCCCTCACAGTGCTTTCCAGGTCGGTTAAGGTGCTTAATAAAATGTCTTCTTCAGAAAGTAAAGCGTACTATTCAATAACACAGTACAAAAGTAGAGGATTAATCAAGGCACAGGGAGAATTTTGAAAATCGCGCTGAACTCAACCTGACTCGACGGCTTGACTCGCTGGACTACCAAGTCAGAAAGAGTCAACTACACCACCCCGCAGAGTCTGACGCCCAGGCAAATAAAACGCCAAAAGCGGTGGTGTAGAGCAAATTAAACGCAGTTGGACTACACCGTCAGACGGCGTCAGCGTAGTCAGACTAATAAAATGAGACTCTGCTAATTTTATTTCTGTATAAGGCTGTTTCCAAAATCACCCGCGACATCTAGCGAAGCTCTCAGGAACTGGGGCTTCGCCATTACAACCCCATCCATTTGAAAGTCCCATAAGACCCTGTACTGTACTTTCTTTAGTTTACTCTGTAAAATGAGTGAAACTAAAGATCCGAAGTGGTCAAAATGCATTGAAAAAGTTCCTCAAATTACTGAAAAGCTAATTAAAAAGTATTTTTCCTCCCAAACGTCTTCAGCTAGACACTACGATAGCAGCGAATTTTTCCTACAGGATCATTACGTTACGGATACGTTAACTCAAATTTCCCTTTGTGGGACCAAAATACGCGTTCGTTCTAAGTGTTACAGAAGTTTCAAAAAGAACGACAAGCCTCACAATATTGAGCTGGTGCTTGGAACATTGGGAGCAGGCAAGTCGTGGCGAGATATAATTTTGTCGGCCGTTTGCTCATGCACAGTGGGTTTGCCAGGAATCTGCAATCACGTTATCGCTACCTTAAAGCTTCTTCTAATTTTAAAGAACCAAGGGTATCGAGAAGTTCCACCAGAAATATCGTGTACAAGCAAACCACAACAATGGGGCCATTATCGTACACGTAATGAGTTTTCCTTTCGACTCACAGACGGAAGTCATACGGAATACAACTTCGTACAGCCATGTAAGAAGCCACGGCTAGACGTTGAGCAAAAAAGTGCCGTGATTAAGCTAGCGAACTTCGTGCAAAAAAAGAATCCTTCTTTTGCTGAATTCCTGACGGATGCTACAAACCGAACTGCGAATACCGGAGTATTATCCCGTTATGGCGAGGTGCCCACTAATTCGGCTCTTGTTTATCAGTTGAATACTAATGGGATGGAGTTTGACGTAAATATCGACATTTACTTACTTAACTAGCAGAAATTAAAAAAATAGTTTTTAGGTCGAAAGCAATATCCAGCAAGCAGTATCGAACACGGCAATACCACTACCCCAAAATGACTGGAATGGATTCAAAATGAGCGTTCCTGAACGTTTCAAGTTCTCTGATAGAAATCTTTCAGCTTTCGAATGTAAGTTGTTGAACAGCCTGAGACTTAACGCCGCGAAATCGATGTACATAGAGAAAAATAGCCGCTCGCAGTCGGCCAGCGAACTGTGGAGTAAAGAGCGTGCTTTAAGGTAAGTGCTTAAATTATTTTCCTTTTCACAAAAAATACTTACTAATAAATCCTTCCCTTCAACTACGCAGAGTAACGGCAAGTACTTTCGGAAGAATTGCCAAACGTTCCTTCGAATGGACGTTACCAGCGATAAGAAACGCCCTAGAAGAACGCGACATTTCTAACAAGCAACCTGTGCTGCACAGCCTAAAGTTCGAGTCAGTAGCAGCAACACGATACCAATTAGCCATGCACCGCCTCGGCCATCCAGTAACCGTCGATTTCTGTGGTCTCGTGGTAGACCCGAAACGTTTCTGGCTGGCCGCTAGTCCCGACCGGAGGGTTTTTGATCCAAACGAAACTTCTCCACACGGCCTTGCCGAATTTAAGTGTCCCCATTCACTCCGGAACGAAACTGCTCAAATTTGCCTGTCAGATTCAAAATTTTACATGAAGCTAGTCGATGGTGTTCCTCGATTGGACCGTTCCCATGAATACTTCTTCCAGGTAATGGGACAGATGGCCTTAACAGGGACGAGTTGGTGTGACTTCGTTGTCTTCAGTTTTAAAGGATTGATAATTGAACGCATTCCCTTTGATCCCGTCAAGTGGGAAGAAATTTCCGTGAAGATAAACGAATTTTACTTCAGTCAAGCAATTGCCTTTTACGCCAAGAGCGATGTTCTAAAAGAATCTGTAAGCAACCAATGCTAGTCTCGCAGTGATGTTGAAGAGAATGAAAAAGCGTTTCCTTATCAACTAAGCAAGAATACATGTTATTTTCGAATTTCTTTTTTGTAAAGTTTACTTTCAAGTCATTTCGCAATTACAAATCACGACAATTTGCTTTTCATACCTCTTCTGAATTGCACTCATCTTCGTCGGAGAAATAAGCGAAGTTCTCCAGTGGATCTTCCTCTTGCTCATTTGTCAAAGGGGTCTGGAAATTGGAAAGTATACAACAAACTGTCCAAATTTGGTTGGCAAGACCCACCAGAGATTGGGGAATAACTTGTGCCAAAATTCTGAAGTTCTTTATTCTTCCGATACGTCTCTCGACATGGACCCTG
>JAHZNP010000638.1:0-44600 GCA_020615345.1 Triops cancriformis
CTTGTTCAATTCCTGTTTGAGGAATTGGACTTTGATTTGAACTTGTTAAGAAGTTAAAGGGTAGATTTGGATTTGGAACTGGAATTAGTTATCAGGTCAAAATTATTACTAAAGCTTGGAGTTGCAATTACTTGTGACTAAGCAAAAAGAGTTGGACTTCACTAAAGTCCTTTTTTTCGGACTTACGTACAAGCCTGAGGCACACGCTGGGATACTGTTACTAAGTTACTGGGTTTTCTCCCGTTGGGAATTTTGGAACATTCGGTAAGTTCCCGCGTAAGCACTTCCAAATATAAACGCGCTGTATTTTCACTTTTGCACCACACGGTAAATTGTCACACGTGGAAATGAACGTACACCGTGTCATTTACGTACTTTTCTGGGCAGGTGGAATTTGTGCTGCGAGCAACGATGTAAAGTAAGAAAGTGAACAGTATTCTAGATATTCAAGAAACTGCATTTTTAAAAAATCAGCTTTTTACAATCTTTCCAGAGGCTTCCTGTTCGCCGGTCCGAAACATATTCTCCCCGGAACGGACGAGCGATTTTGCTTGACTTTGCAAGGAATTCAAAGTGCAGGTCAAGTTAATCTTAGACTTGAAAATGAAAGTGAAAATCAAACCGTTGGTTTGCCCGTACGACAGCGCATCGATCCAAGTCAGTATTACAATTTAGTACAGTATTCTTCAAAAAACGGCCCCAACAAATCTGGGCCATTACTTATGTTCCACTGATAACCATACACGCGTGTTGAGTATGCCTAACACCCGTTTCCATTAAGTAGTCTACATAAAACAAATAGTCGTGTTAGGATTCATATCGACTATAACTATCAAGTGAGCTAGATTGTTTAATTGGACTGTTTTATCTAATATCCAGTGTTCTGGACCTTTAAAAATTGATCCGATCATTTGGTCGGATCGGCGTGTTACCGTAAAATGGCAGGGATTCCATCTATTTTATTGACGATCCTTTACCAATCAAAATCAGGCCACCTGGTGGGCATAGCTTAAAAGTTTCCATCACTTTTTATTTTTAATTTCTTAATAATTGTCGGAATTTTCATGATTAACAAAACGACCGGGTCTGATTAGACCGGGATCTTTCCCGACCCGGATCTACATTTTTAAAGAAAGTTTTTGCAGAATTTGATCAGACCGGATCGATTGAAATTGGCGAATGATCGATAGCGATCAAAGATCCGCTCAAAGAAAAGATTCGAAACACTGCGAACATGACCCATGAAAATTGTAAATAGAAACAACTGACACTCAGTTTATAAAAAGGAGAAACTCAATGCATACTTTGCTCTAGATGAAAAAGTAATTAATCTTATGTTTATTGTGCTGTTGATAGAAGAAAACAAAAGAGTGATTTGTGTGTTTTGTTAACAACAACGTTTGCTTACAATACACGGGACTCCCTCTCAACGCTAAACATGCCGTAACTCGCATCGGCGAGGCAAACACAGAACCGAACTGTGGTTAGTAGGCACGATCTCAAACACAGCAAAAAACACGAGTTTGGCTAGTGGAAACACTCGTGTTAGTCAGTCCATGTTATTCTGCCCTCAAACACCTGTTTAGATGGCAGTGGAAACACAATCTAGAAAAGTCTTACTGCGGATACCGTGGTCTTAGCATAGGGACTTTGGCTGGGGCCGTTTTGTTCCAGATTACTGTACATCCTCCAGAAATACAGTGAAAGCATCGTTTCTTGTAGGCAAAGATGACTACGGGGGTTGTATTCCGCTCTTATTATCGGTTCCCATTGAAGCAGACGGTGGGTCACTTCAATTTAAGCTGAAAGTGGATTGGGATGATCCCATGACAGATTTGGTTATCGACCAAAGCAAAGAAATTTCCATTACTGACGCAACCCAGTACTTGCAGCTAATACAGACCGACAAAAATTGGTACA
The DNA here is from genome assembly GCA_020615345.1 of Triops cancriformis. Taxonomy (NCBI): domain Eukaryota; kingdom Metazoa; phylum Arthropoda; class Branchiopoda; order Notostraca; family Triopsidae; genus Triops; species Triops cancriformis. The sequence goes on from JAHZNP010000638.1 coordinate 1,921, forward strand.
CCCCGGGGCAGTTGGTTCGGTTTCGTACTTTGACTTTGAATCACTTGCTGCAGCTTGTGAAGAATCACTTGCTGCAGCTTGTAATTTGAAGTCACGAAACCATTTCTTATTGGCAGTGATAATTGCTTTCATTGAATATCCCTGCAGGTTAAACGAATTTGGATCGTGGATCCTAGCAATACTGTCGTTGCTGAGTGGAAAAACGTAGCTTCGGATCATCAAACCGGTTTACTACAACTAGAATTGCAACTGTCAGTGGAACCAGTTCAAGTGCGTTTTTTTAACTATTAGTTTTATTTTAACACTTTTTATTGTAAAATTTTTGTTTCAATTATTTTAGTTCAAATTACTATTATTGTAATATTTATTTTGTTTAATATTATCTTTGTTTAATATTTTATTTTGTTTAATATTCTATTTTATTTAACATTTGTTTTATTTAGTATTTTATTGTATTTGTTTGTTTCTTTTACTCACTCACAGACCTACGAAAGTATGTCAAATATCCCTAGATAATTTGTAATTCATTTATAATAGGGAGTATGGGAAATTTACGTGGATAACAATGTGTTCACGGAAAGAAGAGGATTTGAAGTGAAGGAATTCGTGCTTCCGCGCTTTGAAGTGTCCGTGACAGGACCACAGTCGATTTCCTCGCAGGCTGGAACACTAGAATTCAGCGTCTGTGCCAAGTAATCGTACCGTAATGTGTTATCAAATTACTTAACAGTGACCATGTTCTTTTGCTACGAATTTTGACGCAGATACACGTTCGGACAACCCGTTTTGGGTGACGTCGAAGCGGTCGTCAGATTACATCGGCTTTATTATCGGTTTAGAGGTTACAACCCGAACGATGATTCCGAACATGAACCGGTTAACATTACCGGCAAAATAGACAAAATAACTGGTTGCCACCATGTGATTTTCCCATTGGATCGTTTTCGTATTAGTCCTGAAAATCATGGCCGGTACACTATTGAGGTGAAGTGAAATTTTACGTAAATTTTTTCTTTTCTGCAAAAGGAAAAGATTTCTCACGTGTTCTGCTAAAGAATTGTGGTTTTATTGAGATGTCTTACGTGTCCTTATTACAACAGATCACGGGTCACGTGACTGAAAAAGGAACCCAAGTGAAACGCAATAGTACCCTGTCGATCCAAATGCGACCTCAAGATACGCTGTACGTCACGGTTGATCTACGCGATCGCAGTCCTAAGACATTTCAACTTGGTATGCCTTACATAGGCCAGGTAATTCACTTTAAAGCTTACTAGTGCTGGAGCTTCGACTTCAAATACGTACATAAGTAGAAAAACAAATAGCAAAATTAAACTAGAATCAAACATATATTTAAAACTAGGAGAGTAATAAATATTAAATACAGTAAAACAGTATAAAAAGAAAGATATCTAAAAGTAACATATTGTACAAGGCAAATGATGTAAGTAAATAGTAAAAGGAGCAAAAATCGAACATTTGGGGGTGAAATTGTCATGTAATGATTTGTATTGTGGTTTAAGGGAGCGTTGAGTCTTAATCCTGGTAAGCAACCAATTCCTAACGCCCAAGTACGCGTTTGCGTTAAAGAAGGTTACAAGGACGCGAACAGCTCGTCGTGGGACCATATCCAGAATTCCGTGGAAGAAATATGTACCAATGTGACCGCCGACCACAATGGCCATTTTACTTACTCATTGCTGCCGAAGAATAAGGACGTCATGCGCTTGACTGTAGAAGTAAATCGCCATGCGAAACAAAATACTAAGAATTTCTGTTTTATGGATTCCTGTTCCCTGAATTTCTGTTTTACGGGAAAGAATTCGTATTATATTATGAATCTGTCAAAAATAGAACTCTCAGCAATCCGTAAAACCGAAGTTCTAACCCCATTTGTGTACAGTAACACGATCTTTTTTAAAAAAAATGTTAGTATTTTATTATTTATTATGTTTTACTGTAGGCTAACTACGAGGACCAAAGCACAAATTCGTCCGGAACCGATCACATGACTGTGGAGCCCGTACATTCTCCTTCGAATAGCTTTGCTGCGATTCCGAAACTCTTGAACCAACCTTTGGCCTGTAACAGCATGGCAACCGTACGTGTTTATTTAAATAACGTAGAAGCGAATCAGAAATTGCGTCTGTATTACTTCCTTATCGCTCGGGGAGATATCCTAGCGCACGGAATTACAAAAGAAGACAAAGTACAGACCGTACAAGTGGACTTCCCAGGAATACTGGGCAACATAGAGTAAAAATTTTATTCGTAATAATATTACGTATTCTTTTCTTAAATTCTTGAAAATTAAATTATTTTGCCACTTTCTTAAAAAAGAATATAGTCTTCACCTAAATGCTAAAAAATGCAATTGCATTATTTTCCTAAATTCTTAAAAAAACTGTTTTTTTTCTTTCCTTAAATGTTCAAAAATACAATATTCTTTCTTGAATTCTTAATTATGTAACTATGGTTATTCAAAAATGTAATTTTAGTCATATTTTTAAAATTCGTTAAATAAAAACTACTTACAAATAAGCAAAGAAAATGAAGTGTTTGGTTTCAAAGAATTTATTAAACGAACAGGACGCTGGTTGAGATATCTGCATTAGACTTGGATATCAACATCCTGCCGTCGTTTTACCCTAAAGCGTCATTAATGGTCTACTATACTCGCGAAGATGGAGAAGTAGTAACAGCACAAACAAAATTGACAATTGCATCGTGTTTTCCTAACCCAGTAACACTGCAATGGGACGCCCAGTCCAAATTTCCTGGATCAGCTGCAGCACTAAACCTTCATGCAAGCCCTGGCTCTCTTTGCGGGTTAAGTGTGGTCGAAAAGAGTGTCATCCTCATCGAACCAAAAGCGCAGTTAAAGGAAGAAACTGTCCTGAATCGAATGGCTTCGTTTGACATCGATTCGTACGCTTACCCGAGACAACAAACCCCCGATTACCTGTACTGCGAATCGAGTACGAGCCTCTAATGTCTCTTTGCTGAATAATTACGTTAATTTTGTCTTTTTACGCTATAGAGTTTCCCTCTACGACCGAAGCGCCAACGACGGAATGGAACATGGATATTGAGACGCGTGACTTTCCTCGACCCTACGGATACTGGGATTTCATTTCGTACTATGCAGATGCCATTGCGGCTTTTGATGTAAATGCAATTTTGTAACATTTTTGTTTATTTTTTTTAATTTATTAGCATTTTCGTGTAATTTATTAGCATTTTCGTGTAATCAATATTTTCATGCAAGTTATTTCATTGTTGAGACAACTCTACTGTTCATAACATTAGGATGCGGGGTTATTGGTAATGTCGAATTGGAATATGCAATCGCGACCTTGTGAGAAGTACCACCGACAATATCGACCGCTAGTATTGAGGAGACCTGGGGACCCTATAAGTACATGTATGCTGAAGTGAATTTGCATTAGGAATAATTCATTATGTAATTAAGCTGCAGTAGAAGGAATGGATTTAGACACCGATGGATTACTTGTGATGGACTGTGCTATCACGAAGAAAAAGGTCGGAATGGCAGCACCCCAGGCTCCTACAGTGAACTTACGAGCATACTTTCCCGAAACCTGGCTCTGGGATTTGCACTTAACTGAGTATATTTTTATTATATTAAAGTTTTTAAACTTGTTTGAAAAAATACTTTAACGGCGCTATTGTTCACTTCTTAGTTCGAATGGCGACGTTAAAATCGAAAAAGACTTACCTCACACAATAACTTCCTGGGTAGGACGAGCCATTTGCGTATCGGACGAAACAGGGTTTGGAATGTCACCCGAGGCAACTATTGAAGCATTCCAACCCTTCTTCCTCGAGCTCCACTTACCCTACTCAATTAAACGGGAGAAAAACTTACCTTGAAAATCTCCGTTTACAATTACCTAGCATCGACTTTGCCGGTAAGAATTTTTTTTTTCTTCATAATCATTTTGTCTTCATGTTTCCTCCTTGCAGTGTTTCGCGTATATTTGGTTTTTCGTTCGGAACTCATATTTTACTTACTTTTTATTTGAACTTTTTTTTATTGCAGTTATTCGTTACCTTTTTTTCTAGGTTAATATAATTTGCGTAGTAGTATTTACGTTAATTATTACAATTTGCTTTCTTTTACTTTATTTCAATATTTTCATGGTTTTCAATTTGTTTATTTGGTGGCGCCATCTCTTACAGATCACAGTGACGATCGACCCAAGCAGTGAATTTGAGCTTCTGACGCCCTCCAGTGTCCAAAGTGCTTGCATTGACGCCAAGTATTCGACGATTGTGGAGTTTGAAATACGTCCGACAGCGTTAGGTCGCCTCAATGTTACAGTTCAAGGTCATGTCGATCCGATTTCACTTCAAGAGTGCAGTAGTGAAGAGTTGCCGACAGTCAGGTGCGAACTTACTCATAATTCTTTTCGTTTGTTACTATTCGTCACAATTTCTGCCGCAGGGATGCACTAGTGAAGCCATTGTTAGTAATACCAGAAGGATTCCCGGTTGAAACTACTTTCGCCCGACTGATGTGCCCGCATGGTAAAATACTTTGGATCTTTCGAAGTCTATTTAATAATATGTTCTGTTTTATTTTTAATTATGTCTTACGTACTTTTTTATGGTTTTAACTCATGCTAGATATTACTGAGGATAAAACGCTCACATGGGATCTCACGCTGCCAACTGACGTAGTAAACGGCTCGGCGAGAGCTTGGGTATCGGTTGTTCGGGATCTGATGGGTCCAGCTTTGGAAGTAATTTTCCTTAAGGTCATTACAATCGCTCATATAAAATGTCACGTAGGGTTTAACTTCCTTGGTGAGGTTACCTACCGGTTGCGGAGAACTAAACATGGTAACATTCACACCCTTGGTCTTCGTTAGCGAGTACTTGGAAGCGACGTACCAGTTGGAGGATAAACTCGAGAAAAAAGTCAATTCTTACATACAAAGTGGTACGTCGAAAACTTACCTACCCAAAATGTAACTAATCATCGGTTCCAATCGATTTTCAAGGTTTTCAACGCGAACTGACTTACAGACACATCGACGGCTCGTATTCCGTTTTCGGACCGCATGATCCCTCCGGATCGTTGTGGTTAACTGCATTCGTGATTAAATCCTTTGCAGGAGCACGCAAATTCGTTTTCATCGATAATGAAAACCTCGAACTTTCCGTAAATTGGACACTCAGCAAACAACTGGACAACGGTTGTTTCCCTATGGTGGGCACGGTTCTTAGCAAGGAACTCAAAGTTGGTTGACATTTCTTCAGAAGTTCGCTAGTAGTCATTAATTTCTACTGTATTAATTAGGGTGGATTAGCTTCCGGCGGAGAGGAACTGGTCGGATTGACAGCTTTCACGCTCGTATCTCTGCTGGAGTCCAAGTGGAACGTAATCGCTTAGTGATCGACAATGCCATCAAATGCTTGAAAAGTCAAAGTCCAACCAATCTCTACACGGAAGCTTTGATCACTTACGCTTTAGTGCTCAGTAAAGACAAAGTAGCGCGGAATTACCTCGACAACCTTGTCTCGAAAGCCCAACAGAAAGATTCTAACGTTTGGTGGGAAGAAATCGGTATTAAATGAATAACTTTCTTTAAAAAAATACATAATAATAACATATATAATAATAAAATGAAAACTAACAGTATGAATATATATAATATAGTAACGTTTCATGGAAGAAACCGGTTTGATAAAATCTTCTTTGAAAAAAAATTATCATAATAAATAACACAAAAGGTAATAGTATGGAATAAAGGTAATATAGTAACGTTTAGTGGGAAGAAACCGGAATCATGAAAATAGTTTTTAAAACATTATGTAGTACAATATTAGAATAAAAAGTAAAAATATAGAATAGAACTAAAAGAATTTAACAAAAGAAAAGTAAAGAAAAAATGCCGAATTTTGTTGTAATAGGAATAACTTTTCATTGAATTTCAGGGAAAGGAATGTCAATAAGCGTGGAAACCACGTCTTATGCATTGTTGTCGCTACTACAATTGCAGACGAAGGAAGACATGGCTAAAGCTAGCAATATTGTGCGTTGGTTAACGAAACAACGTAATTCGAAAGCGGCTTCCCATCTACGCAGGTGAACAAGACTTAAAGACGATTTTCTTTCCAAATTTTTATATTTTCGATTGTTAATAGGATACAGTAATGGGTTTGCAAGCATTGGCTGCATACGCAACCACTGTTGGTACCGCGGATATCAATCTGGACTTAAACATTTCTGCAGATACGCTATTAGGCACTATTTCCATGAAAGAAAAGGATAAGTTGGTGCGAAAGCAAGTCCAAGTGCCGACTCTGCCCACGAAGCTGTAGATTGAAGCTATGGGAACTGGTTGCGCTGTAGTGCAAACAACCATGCGTTACAACATTCACACTACCCAACAAAAGGAGGCTTTCGCTCTAACTGTCAAGTCTGAGCCAATTGGCAACGAATCGGCTTGCGCAGCGCGGCAACTTGAAATTTGCATCAAGTACCTTCTTTCTGGTTCGTCTAACATGGCGATATTGGAACTGGACATGATTTCCGGATACGCTCTAGAGAAAACCGGATTCAACAGGCTACCACATTCCAACTCCTGTAAGAATAACGTTGTTTAGAAGATTTTTTTATGTTTAGAAGTCTTAGTAAGGAAATTTGATTTTAGTGGTTAAAAGAGCCGAACAGAACGACAACCGAGCTGTGCTGTACTTCGATGGTATTGACCAAAGTGGAGTTTGTGCCAATGTGTCGGTTTGGCCGGCGTTTAAGGTGAACGACGCTCTGCCGGCGAATATTAAAATCAGCGATTATTACGAGCAAGAAAAATACGTTAGTGAGGTAATAATTAATACGATTATTGTTTAGTTAAGTTCTGACACACGTGTGTCGTATAATTTTGTGATGTGTATTTCTTCAATTGTTTCAGAACTTACTGGACGTCTTTATTTTAAAAAAAGAAAACCTTGGATTACTAATAAATTTTGTTTCTTTCTATAGTCTTACCTTCTCCCGACTGGGTGTGCCTTACCTACTCCTCCAATAACGGACAATGAAATTTAACGCTTTTACTACGTGGTCAACTGTAAGTGAACAAAAAAAATTTTAAAGAAAATTATTCAACCATTTTGGACTGCAGAAAGCTCGTTTAATGTTCAGTTAGCTGTATCAACTCATTCAGCCTTGTTGGGGAGATTTTTTAACTTAAGTTTAAGAGACAAGACGACAGGGGACCTGTAAAAGAAGCCAGGCAAGTGGATGCGTGAGTATGTGTGATAGTTGTCCTATACTTCGTGGCCCGGCTGTTGCGCGAGCGGTGTCCGTAGCGTCTTCCGAAGATTTGTGAACACAAAGTTTCGTCACAGTGTCGTGGGACAATAGCAATATTACGGTTTGTTTGGGTAGTATTTTTTTTACGAGTATTGTACAGCAGGCTTAGCTGTTGTGCCACTGGCGCGGTTTTTAGGAATGCTGTGCTTTTGAGTTAAATTTCTTTAGAGACTTATGTTCGTACCTGATGCGAAAGGCCATGAAACAACTTTGCCGAGCTCAATGTTTGTTGACGTTTCCTTTTTGCTAGTTGCACGAGATACCTCCTGTAATATCTTAATCCCTGGAAAATACGTTTTTTTAAAATATATATTTTTCAACCCGTTATTTGCTGTATTTGTTGGTATTTTTGAATACACTCTTCACCCCCAAAATTTTGTATTTTTAAATTTCCCGCGAAAAATGGATCTCCCCGTGGACTTCCTGGCTTCCCATTGGTCGAAATTCGAAAAAATGGGCGTGGTTACTTTTTTGAGCTAGGAAGGTCTTTTGAGGGTTATTTTCCATAAGAAACAATGTTGAGCCCCCTTCAGAAAAAAGGAAAAACTTCAACTCAGCCTTCCTTCTCGTCCTTGCTCCTCCTTCGTGCTCACTCCTGTCACTTCCTGTTTCTCTAGCAGGTTCGTTTCCCGAAACACCCTGGTACTCCAGATGTAAGTACGTAGGTGGGAACCGAGCCCGGGAGACACTCGGATATGGAAAGGATGGGGGAATAACGACTATTCTCCGAAGCGCCTGGATTTTTTTCTTATTAAATAACTAGACTTCTCCGGGATTCGAACCTGCGACCTCGCGATCGCGGTGCTACACGCTTAGACCGCTCAGCCATTTCAATTCTTACTGTATACTGCAAAAACATCCTATAAATATTACACACATAGGAAAGGACCATAGGCAAAGGAATGATTCTTCTGCTTGTGTATACCTCGCTGGTCAACGAGCTAAGCTAACGCCGTATTTCAGATAAGAATCTTAAAAGAAATGCTCCAGTAAAAGACGATATATCAAACGACGCCAATGCATAAGGGCTTTGAGCCAGGTATGTTATGTGTTCACTTTTATTTTATTCAGGTACGCATTTCTCCGTTGCGCTAGTAAACATGCTTGCAACATTCGCAGCGTCATAAATATGATTTTTCCATCAACAATAAAGACTAAAACACTGCATAAAATAAGACGACAGGCAACATGTAGAACAGTGACGCTCGTCATATCATCTATGTACAATGAACCTATAATAAAAGTTTAAAAACCTTTTCGTAACTCTTTCTTTCCGTTTTCATGCTTAATTCATTCTTCAACCTTACAAAGAGATGACCAATCTAAACAATACAAATGTTACAAGACGCGCCTTTTTATTTCTTCACAACACATTCTACAATACATTGACAAAATATATATTAAAAAAACTTGCCTAATTCCACGCAAAACATTCACTGTGGTGCAATTGATGTATTGTTCTGACAAAGCTGTAACAAAATCCTCACGTTATTAGTTATAGCTCCACAGGGACTTCAGAAGAAAAAACAGAGCCCTTGAATACATCTTAGAACAAAATCTTTCTTCACAAGCGTAAACTAGGACTTTTACAACTTCGGGTTACAAGTAATGTATTTTTCTCAAAGTTTTCTCCCCTCCACCCAGTGGACTCCAGGTCACTTCCCTTTGTTGGAAACAAACGGGTACCTTGGACCAAAACAAGCGTGTCAAAACAACAAAACACGTTTCTTGACATTCATCAACGGAACAGGAGCCCGGTCTACTCTCCACGCGGTTTTTTGAACAAGTTGACGATTTGAGAGCAAGACTTCCCATGCATTGCTATTATTTTTTCATTTGATTTTCCCCTAAACACAATAGGAAATTGGATAGCTGAGGTGCTTATGTATTTCGTGATTATGCATTGCGGTGATAGTTAAATTCATGTACTAAGCGTACAATGAAAAGCTGACAACTGCTTACAATTGACTTGATTCTCCTAAATACGGGGACTAATCTTATCGTGTAAAAGCCAATAAAAGAATTCAACTCGAGAAAAAAGTATGGCGTGAGAATTTGCCCTTTGCTGACCTATATCTTGAAGAATACAACTGACAAAAACACAATGTTGAACTTGAACTGTTTCTCTCAAGGGCTCGAGTAAACACAACCCCAAATTTTGAACCCTAACCTCCCGTATAAAGGACACGGAGAGATCTTGAAGATTATATACGGCACGCTCGCTGTCAACGCACGCTTGAATTTCATTTCCCAAACTCATGCTTACAAAAGTTGTAAACGTTATAAAGCGGAATAGTAGTTTAAATGGACACGTGCTCATATTTACAAACAGAAAGTTTGCATTACATAGGTTCATGGCATTCAGATTCCTTACAACTCCGATTTGTGTCGCCATCTTAGGTGCTGGCGCACCTATGTCACCTAACGTATGTCCAAAGATCTTAAGATTTTTCTATACAAATAAAAAAGTATTAACATAAAAATAATACGAATTACTCACTAAGTTTTCAATTACGTGAAGTCGTAGGGAATTACCATCTCAAATACTGAAAACAACACTTACGTATGGGAACACACGAACTGGTTGTAGCGTTGCACCACCTATTGGTCGGGGGTTTCCTTTATAGGAAGCGGGCTAAAAAGGCCCGACGGAATTGCTCAACCAGTTGCGTATATAAGGCCCAATTCTGCTTATGGCGAATTCATTCTTGCAGTTGCGCGTCACTATGAAGCACGTTGGCGGGAAACTCTGGTTTGGCGTGTTTGGCCTTCCCTTGTTGTTCATCTCAAATGTTTTGACCGTTAACACAAACACGAAGTAAGGAAAATCGTAAACCGATACATTTACCACGAAAATAATGACCACTAATCAAACGAAAACAGGGGGTTCCTGCTGACGGGACCTAAACAACTTCTCCCAGGGACCGAAGAAAGGTTTTGTTTGCACTTGCAAGGAGTTCAAAGTGCAGGTCAAGTGACTTTGGAACTTCAAAGAAGAAACGAAACCCTTGGCTTGGCAACCCTTCAACGTATTGATCCTAGTAAGTACCCTTACAATGGTTAGCTGTAAACTTAACCATGTTCGTTTTGTATAGGTAACGATGACTACGAGGGTTGTATTCCGCTCATTCTGGAGGTTCCCAAAGAAATTGAAGGTTATTCATTTCGCCTCAAATTGAACGTGAACTGGGATGACCCCAAAACCGATTTGGTGATTGACCAAACCAAGGAGATTTCCATCCGTTACGGAACTCAACTTCTGCAACTGATCCAGACCGACAAACCTTGGTACACCCCTGGGCAGTTGGTCCGCTTTCGTGCTTTGACATTAACTCATCTTTTGCAACCGGTTGTCACAACGGTAATTTTTACAACGGATGCACATTTTAGTTACAATAACTAGAATTTCGTATTATTCTTTTAGCTTAAGCGTGTTTTTATTCTGGATCCAAGCAATATTATTGTCGCCGAGTGGAAAGATGTCACTTCTGAGCTTGGCTTCGCTCAACTAGAATTGCAACTATCGGCAGAACCTGTTCAAGTAAGTCTTTTTTCCTTTTCACGAAAGTTTGATTGGTTACAATGATTTTTTCATTTTTATTTAATTTCTTAGGGGATCTGGAAAATCAATGTGGATAATGGCGTGTCCACTGAAAAGCAAGAATTCGAGGTCAAAGAATACGTTCTACCGCGGTTCGAAGTGAACATTGAAAGTCCTTACGCAGTTTCTCCCAACGCTAAAAGCTTCAGCTTCAGCGTCTGCGCAAAGTATTTTACTTTTTTTTCAGAACCGACGTAGGCTTTCACCTATTGCCATGTCTTGCGTTTATTTCTTCTCTATACTTACAATGCATTCAGTTAAGCGTATCAGAACAGGAAATTTTACAACTTTCACAATTTGGCAACTTTCCCAATTTTACGTATTTCAATACTGAAATATTTACTTAAAAGGAGAAAAAAGATTCTCAAAAATTTTCATCCACTGGAATAGCTTAAAAGTTTTTTCCGTTTTCACTGGATATAGATACACGTTCGGGCAACCTGTTTTGGGCGACGTTGAAGCAATAGTTAAGTACCGTCGAGGTACATTTTGGTATAGTGGTTTTGCTCTGGGTGGCATGCCGGGAACAGATGAACAAACGGTGAAACTTAGCGGAAAAATTGACAAGGAAACTGGCTGTCATCAAGTGGTTTTCCCCCTTTCAAAACTGGACATCAATAAGAACACCTTCTCTTACAGCAAAATTGAGGTAACTAGTAAAAGAATACCTTCTCTTAGAGAACATTGAGGTAACTGGTAATAAAAATATTCATGAAATATATCACTCAAACGCAAATTATAGAATTTAATTAAGCTAAAATAATGTTCATAGATTCTTGTTCTTGTAATTTTGTTTTAATAATTTTTCGAAAGAAAGTTAAAGACGATAATGTGTCATTTTGCGACGCAGTCTGTCTTAAAACTTCACTACCAAATTAACAATAAAAGATAATTGTCAAACTAACACTCAGATAGTTTATAATACATAAAATGCAATAACCTCCATATTTATACAGGAAATTCTCCTTTATTCTAATAAGATGTCTTTTGTGTAGATTACGGGTCAAGTAACTGAAAGAGGCACAGAAATCAAACGCAATGCTACGGCCAGCGTTCCACTGCGTACTGAAACAGAACCCAGTATTGAAATCAAACTCGGCAGCGGAAGTCCGAATACCTTCAGACTAGGCTTGCCTTTCATTGGCAGAGTAAGGAATAGCCAAATACATGCAATAGTAACGCCTTAAGAGATCCTTAACGAAATTTCTATCTGAAGGGAAAGTTACAAGTTTTACCCGGGCAAACTCCGATTCCTAACGAGAATGTCAATGTTTGCGTCACCGAAGGGTTTAAGAATCCCATCGCAACGAACTGGAATAGGATTAGATATTCCGAACCGCGGAAATGTGCCACTGTCACCACAGACGCTAAAGGCGAATTCTCATACTCTTTCCTGACAAAGAATAAAGAAGTTATGGAGTACAAAATCGAAGTACGTAAAGAAATACAAACTGCACATAGAAATGACGATAGAAATCCTAAAGTGAACTCACGTTTTACTAGGCGAAGTATATAAAAAAGAACAAGGAAACTTCTACGAAACCAAGACCCTTGCATTCGCCGTCCGGAAGCTTTGCTATGATCCCAACTGTACCAAGCCAACCAATCCCTTGCAATACCAATCTGACCGTCAAAGTCTATTTCAACAACATTGAAAATGGTAAGAAATTGCGGTTGCACTATTTCGCCACGGGCCGTGGCGACCTTCTCGTGCATGGAAGCAAAAACGCAGCGCAAGTGAAAACGGTCGATATGGAGCTGCCTGGAGTTTTAGACGAAACAAAGTAAGTCCTAACCCCACCTACGCAGAAATACAACTAATAACTCGTGTAACTGAATGGCAGATCTCCCCTGCAAGTAAGCGCACTCGAGTTGGAAGTGACCGTGCTGCCATCTTTCTACCCCAAGGCTTCTTTGATGGTCTACTACGTCCGCGAAGACGGCGAAGTCGTTACTGCGCAGACGGATTTCGCGGTAGCTTCATGCTTCCCGAACCCAGTCACGCTGCAATGGGACGCCGAGACAAAGTACCCCGGCGCGGCCGCTAACCTGAAAATCCGCAGCTCGCCAGGTTCGCTATGCGGCTTGAGCGTGGTGGACCAAAGTGTCACGCTAACGAAACCCGACTGGCAATTAAAAGAAGAAACCATCCTGGGTCGGATGAATTTATTCACCATTCAATCTCACTCTCACCCACAGCAAGCGACATCTGATTACGAGTACTGTCGATTGCGAGGTAATTACACCGTTGAAAAAAATTATTAACCTGATCCTTATACTCCATTTTTATTTCCGTTTTTTCCTCTTTTTTTGGATTTCTATTTTTTAATTTTAATATTACTTTTTGGACTTCCAATTGATAAAAACAAAGATACGACAACCACGACTACAACAACTGAAAAAAATGCTAGATCGATTATCGGACATCATCCCATTGGAGGAATTATCACTTCTCCTAAGTTTCCTAAGCATGGATACTGGGTGTATGCTTCATTCTATGAAGACGCTATTGAAGCTTTTGATGTAAGGCTTTTTCAAATAAACCAGGCGAGAAATGTAATAATACGGATAATATATTTGTTTTACACAGGAAGCTGGCTTGCTAGTCATGTCAAACTGGGAGATGGAATCGCGCCCGTGTGATAATCACTATGAAGAGTATACGCAAGTTATCACTGGGGGTGGATTCGGAGGCAATACAAATTCAAACTAATCCAAGTCATAAGATTGCTAACTTCAACATTTACAGGATTAGGTGGTGGAGTAGGATTTGCTGCTGGAGCTGCTGCGTCAGGATATGGTGCGCAATTCAGTCCAAATGTTGCTTCCGCAGACCGTACAAACGAATCACCAGCAGAAAAAGTTGACTTACGAGCATATTTTCCTGAAACATGGCTCTGGGACTTGTACCCTACAGAGTATGTTGGAAAACTTTTACGCTTTCCTTAAGACTAATGTAATTTACGTACAAAAATCTCACAAAACAGTTCACAAGGAGAAGTTCTTATCAAAGAAGAGTTGCCTCACACCATAACTTCGTGGGTGGGGCGCGCTTTGTGCGTTTCCGAGACTACCGGGTTCGGTATGTCGCCCGTGGCAAGCATTCAAGTATTCCAGCCGTTCTTCCTCGAACTACATTTGCCTTACTCTATCAAACGTGGAGAGAAACTGACCCTCAAAGTTTCTGTGTACAACTACTTAGCCTCGAGCCTACCAGTAAGGAACAATTTAGAAATTTCGCGTTCAGATAGTAAAAGTTTTGTTTTCAAAACAGGTCAAAGTATCAATTGACACAAGTGACGAGTTTGAGCTAGTGTCATTGTCCAGTTCGCAAAGTACCTGCATCGACGCAAGAGATTCCACAGTCGTCGAGTTCGCCATTCGCCCTACCGCCTTAGGGCGTCTCAATATTACAATTCGCGGTCAAGTAGATCCCAGCTCTGCTCAGCCTTGCGGTACCGGAGAACTGCCATCAGCTACGTAAGATTTTCCTACCTATTTATTCAATTCAACTGGATTTTCTCGAAATTCTTTGGGTTACGTTTTCCTTTAAGTACGGGGTACTAATCCATTGTGAATGTTACAGAGATGCGCTGGTTAAACCACTCTTGGTTGTCCCTGAGGGATTCCCCGTCGAGACTACCTTCGCTCACCTAGTTTGCCCGAAAGGTTCGATTTTTGTTCATAAAAAAATGATTTTCTTCATGTTTGCTGATTTTTAGACTTCACCGAAGACAAGCAGTTGTCGTGGGATTTGACTTTGCCTACAGATGTTGTAAATGGCTCAGGACGTGCTTGGGTATCGGTCGTGGGAGATTTGATGGGACAGGCTCTGGATGTAAGCGTCATAAATAATCCATAACAAAGTAGCAAACGTTCTTTTTTTGGCGTATTAAAGGGCTTGACAGATTTGGTGAGACTTCCTACCGGCTGTGGTGAGCAAAACATGGTGACATTCACACCTTTGATCTATGTCAGCGATTATCTGGAAGCTTCCCGGCAGTTCGACGACAAATTGAGAAAGAAAGCCATCAGTTACATGCAAAGTGGTGAGTAAAGGAATTTCTTGGAAATAATTTCTTTCGGACATCTTCTGTCAGTAAATGTTTATGAGCCTTTTCTTTAACCCAACAGGTTACCAAAGGGAATTGACCTACCGACACGAAGATGGATCGTACTCAGCTTTTGGAAAAAAAGATAAAGTTGGGTCCCTGTGGCTAACTGGCTTTGTGGTCAAATCATTTGCTGGTGCACGCAAGTTCATCTTTGTGGATGAAGACGACATCAGCAAGTCAGTTCAATGGATTCTACGCAAACAGTTAGAGAACGGTTGCTTCCCTGCAATTGGAACCCTGTTGAATAAAGACATGAAAGTAATCATATTCGGGAGTGGTTTATTTTTTCTGTAGTTCCTGAATATTCATAACTGCCTTTTGGAATCGTTTAGGGAGGCTTGTCTTCGAAGGAAGGGGAGCTAGAAGGATTGACCGCGTTTACAGTAGTTTCTCTCCTTGAATCAAAATGGGATATCGACGACCCGGTGTTTGATAACGCAAAAAAATGCATGAAAAGCGAGAAGAACTTGAATCTCTATACTCAAGCCTTGATCGCTTACGCGTTGGCATTAAGTAATGATAGCCACGCTCGAGAACACGTGGATAAACTACTGGACAAAGCCCAGCAGAAAGATTCTAACATATTTTGGGAAGAGTCTGGTAACCATAAATAACACCTGCATAATGTGAAGCTCTATGGACCGTTTTTATTCTAAAAAGGCAAAGGAATGTCTACAAATATTGAAACCACGTCCTACGCCTTACTGGCATTACTGCAATTCCAATCGAAATCGGACATGGCCAAAGCCAGTCAAATTGTCCGCTGGTTAACTAAACAACGCAATGCGCAAGGCGGTTTCCGATCTACACAAGTATTTGTATCCTAAAAGATAAAAGAGAATATGTAAACCGAACGGTTCATGGTTTCTAGGATACTGTGATGGGACTCCAAGCTCTGGCGACCTATGCTACAGCAATGGGAGTTACGAACGTCGACATGAACGTCAAGATTACTGCAGAAAAACTGCAAGACACCATTAAGGTCCAAGAGAAGGACAAATTGGTCCAGAAGCAAGTGCAAGTGCCAGTTGTGCCCACGAAACTCGTAGTCGAGGCGGAAGGCACTGGTTGCGCTGTTTTGCAAGCGACGCTACGTTACAATACCCAAACTAGTCCTCAAAAAGAAGCTTTCTCCCTGACGCTAACTTCCGAGCATGTTGGCAAAGAATCGGCCTGCGCAGCTCGTCGACTCAAAATCTGCGCCAAGTATTTGCTTCCCGGCGAGTCGAACATGGCCATCGTGGAAGTCGACATGGTCTCTGGCTACACGGTCGACAAGAAAGGACTGCAGAAATTGCCCACACAAAATCCTAGTAATATTTGCATTACGAAACCCTCTAGTCCATTTTTTTTATTTCTTCTTTTATCGCCGAACAGAAGTGAAACGGGCTGAAGAAAAAGACAACAAAGTGGTCTTGTACTTTGATTCGATTGACGAGAAGGGCATTTGCTCCAGTTTTGCTGTTTGGCCTGCGTTCGAAGTGAACGACGCTCTTCCAGCCAATGTTAAAATAAGTGACTACTACGAGCAGGAAAAATTTATTAGCCAGGTAACTAAGCCAACATGTTTAAATGGCTAGTAATAGCTTTTGACTTTTATTTCTACAGACATATGTTCTACCTACTGGATGCGGTTTAGCAGCTTCACCCATTCTCGACAATGAAGTCTGAACTCAAATATCCTCTGCAATTCATCATCGTGTGTCTTAGTATTTGATCTTATTTATTACTTACCTTGTTTTAAACTGTGCGTCGGTCGAAGCTACGCGTAGGTCCATTGATACCATGGATCACGTGAAGAGCTCAAATGATACGAAACTTCTCGTGAGTTATATGGCACTGTGAAAAATGTTCTGTACAGTAATTTTTTCTTCAATAAAACCACATATTGGAACAGCCAAATAAGAAAACTTCTAATCTGAACACCGTAGCACGTGTTCACTGTACCAAATCACGTCTTTGGTAAAAGGTCAGACCCGATAAAGCCATCGGATCGACAGTACCTTGAAGATTTGATACGATCGGTCGTGCTTTCTGTGGGGAAATATCTGATACACAGTAATACCCAGATATACACAGAGTAATACACAGATATACACAGAGTAATATGTAGAACGAAGTTCTGCTGAAAAGGCGATAAATCGCTATCAAATGCGAATATATTGATTAAGTCCCTGTTACGTATCGACAGAATTTATTTGAAATGTACATCGCTTTTTTACAATTTAGTTACACGATCGAATCTAGGATCGTCTTCTATGCATCATATGCCTTGTAAAAAATATATATAAAGCGTATTGAGGACCATTGACAATTTCTAGGTAATTATTTAAGGTATGATAAAAACAAAGATAGGAACCACTGCAATAGCCCACAAACGGACAAGAAGGATCTGAAGTTGCCCGCTTCCAAAGTTCGATGGCTTTAATAGGTTTGGTGGCTAATTGTGTTCCGTTTGAACTGGATACACGATGAAAAAAATTAAATAAAAAAGACATGGATGTCAAAGACAAAAGAAAAGCGCAAATCGGCGATGATAATAATAATAAAGAATAAATAAGGGCGATAAATACACGTTTGGTAACAGGGTGAATCTTAATCGAAGCAAGCGGCGCTTATGCGACAAGCTCTAACTTTACTCCCTTTAAAAGGCGGACAACTCGTAGTGATATGTTTTGGATTGCTCATTTCGCAAGAACAACGATCCCAATTTTCCTGTACAGACGATAATAGCACAAATGTTGTATGACGGTACATAATGGCGTTGCGTGGATAAGGGATAATTGAGCCTCCTCTCCCGCCCTGAATACGGGGGCCACTACAGGTGCAAATCTTTCGTTCGAGGTGATAATAAGCGACACATATAACACATTTACATTGTAATCACGGAGAAATATTCCTCTGTGAAGTGCTTTCGTGTTCAGGTATGTGCAAATCTAGTGTACTGATTTTCAAAACTGCGGTCTCGATTATTATAATTCTACGCATTCGCATACCCAGGATTTTGGTTTGGAGGGGATTTTGCACAGAATTACTGTTCGTGGGGAAGGTGTGGGGGGACTTAGGCGACTGCATAAGAATTTCTAAAGAAAGTATTGTACTTCAACTATGATTACCCTTCGATTTTTTATGGGGTAACACTGTAACCCCTCTTCTGTGGCACCTTTGCCCATTTGCTAGTCCTAACCAATTATTATAATAGTCCTAGTCAATTTTCTCTTCTCTCCAATCTAACGTCATGTACTGTACAGACCCTACAAATTTGGACAGTAATTAGTTACGGTAACCGCTCTGTATCGATACGAATTCTACGTCAGATAGATCTCGAGCGCAACCAATCACGTTCTCCCGGCCAGAAGCGTCTTTCTCTACTTTTACGCTTTTTCCAGGTCCGTGACTTAGTGCCTACGTATTCCAGGTGAAAAAATGACTTTGTATGACGTTTTACAAAGTGAGCATTACACTGGCTCGGTTCTACTGCTTCAGACAGCATTTGACTGGGTTGTATGCAAGGGAGACGCAGCTAGTTTTGTACAGGGGTAAGTTGACCAACTTTTCTCTCTCAGATGTTTGCCTGTGGCTTTACCTTTTTCGTTATTTTCAAGTAAAATACAAATTGGTAGATTATTAACAGAAATATAAAAATCAATTTTGACAGTTCATTTGTACAATATAAAACATTCCGCAATAAAATTCATTCAAATCCTTGTTCAGTAATGTTCATAGCCAGCGGTATACTTAGGAATTTGGTCCATTTTTGGGTGAGGAGAGGGGTGCTGTATTTTTATACTGGACTTTAAAGTGATTTACAGAACTTTCGCCAGTACTCGCCCTTCTGAAAGTCAAAGAGATTTTTAGTTTCTAGCATTATGTACGCTTATTCGCCTTGTTATGTATTCCTTTCTGAATACGTTTTCAAGCGCGGCATGGCTAAAACTCGCATTCTAACTCTGACGGGATCTTTCTTTGTTGGCGTGTGGCTAGAACCAATCGTTTTCCATTCGATTCTTTCTGCGTACTGTTCAAAGCGCGAATTTTCTAGCTTGACACGTTTGACATTTGTATTTCTCTTTATTTCCTCATTCCATTATTTTCTTTAATTCGGTCATTTCTCACTTTATTTCCTTTTTTTAGTGTTAAGCCGTAGAAGGTTTCCAACATTTGTAAGTTGCCAAGGGTTTCCTACAGCCCTTGCTATGTATAAATCTCTTCGGATCCCTTCGCGATGGGATATACCGATTTTATCCCATATTTTGCTGTGGCTTCTGTTAGCAGCTTTAGCTTTCCATCTTTATAATTCCACACTTCGCGTTCCCAAAGTAAATGAGCAGAGAATAGCGGAGGATACTGTTTTGGAAACGGAGGATCTGACTACAACTCTCGTTTCTTCCGCGGAAATCCAAAAAGAGAGACATTTGGAGGATTTCACTACAACTCCCGTTCCTTCTACGGAGGTACATTACAACACGCATAAAAATATTATGTTTCTTAGTTGTTTTTTTTAAAAAGTGTATCCCCTAATTGTCCGAAAGCAGGATAACTTACGCCAGAAGGTGGTTTTGTATTGGACCTCATTCCATGGTGTGCCGGATTACTACGTGGGTTTCGATAATGTCCCATTCCGCAATTGTCCAATATCAAATTGCGTGACGACGAACGATCGGTCGCAATTAGGCTTTAGCGACGCTGTCATTTTCCATCCCCATGACGTCAGCTTGGATGATTTGCCGCTCACCCGCCCAGATGACCAAAGATGGATTTGGTTTGACCATGAGCCGCCTTTTTATTGCCACCGGATGCAGTACCCTGCGAATATGTACAACTGGACTATGACGTACCGCTTGGATTCAGATATAGTAGACGGTTACGGTAAAGTGGTGCCTTTCAGGGCCAAAGACAAGTCCCAAGTTGTGAAGACAACAACAGCAGATTTGAAAAGGTTCCGTTCGTTGAAACAATCGCGTAATTACGATGCTCGTTTTGATTACGACTCGTTCATTCAGAACAAGACCAAGAGCATCGCTTGGGTCGTGTCGCACTGCCCAACGCAAAGCAAACGAGAAAACTATGTTCGGGAACTTTCCAAGTATATTGACGTTGATATTTACGGCAGATGCGGCAATTTAACCTGCGAAAGGAAAGGTTCATGCATGGAACGGATTGGTAGGGAATATAAGTTTTACTTGTCGTTCGAGAACTCGTTGTGCATGGATTACATCACTGAAAAGTTTTTCAGAGCACTCGAGGTCGGCGTGGTACCGGTAGTTTTTGGTGTTGATGCTCATAAGACGCTAGGTCCTCCAGATGGCTACATTGATGCAAGGCAGTTTGAATCGCCCAAAGTCTTAGCTGCATATCTGCACGAAGTCATGAAGAACGCCACGCTTTACAAAGAATATTTGAATTGGAACGACGATATGCTGCCAACTGGCAACCGTGGATGGTGTGACCTATGTAAAATGTTGAACGATCCGGCGTTGTCTGAGAAGAAATCTGTGTACCGTGACATGGATGCGTGGTTTTTTGAGAAAAACTTATGTTACAATCCTAACTGGTGAGCCATGCAGTACAATCATGGCCTTTTTCACAAGTCTGTTTCCCAAACAGTGCAAGATACAGATCATAACAACCACAGTCATAAAATGAATCAGTCGGGCGAAGTAGTTAAAAGGAAATTAGTTAATAAGAGTACTGGACAGTGTTGTACTCGTCGTTAGGGTCGACGCAAGCAAGCATATGCTAACTACACGGCACTTGTATGTGGTGAAACTTATATAGGGAACTATAGTTATGGCGAATATTCCTTGAATTATAGCAAAGCACTTGCATTGGAAACTTTCAACGTTGCAGTGTCGTGCGGTTAGCTTGGAGCGTTTTATGGCAGAATATTGTTGCATAGACTTGTCACGATTCTTTCTAACTGTATTCATGCTTGTGATACTTTAGAAGCTCTACCGTTCGTAAAACTAAATGTTGGATTTGAACGAAAATTTTAATAGAAACATGTCTACAGAAACATTTCTGTGCTTTAACCGTACGTTGAATATGTATCCTGCTATGAAACATAATATAATTCACCGCGATACAAATTCGCATTTAGACTACAATATCTGGGCAGTTGGAAATGAATTCACGAATTTTTTTATTTTATTTTATGGGAACATTCCTATGCAAATCAAATGCTCAACCTTTCGAATAATCTATTTTTAATGCTTTCAGCTTATTTACACTAACGACTTCCGAACATGTGGCACATGAATCACCAGAAAAATATATGCACACGAGGCAGACGAATGTTTTTTACGCGTATTTACCGCTCGAAACAAAGTCCCAGGTGAAATTGGGAGTTTTTATCTCAGTACTGCCCAGTTTGATAATTAAGACTCTGGTGAACCAAATCCACCCGTACGGGAATTGTGTGGTAAATGGTTCGAGTCATTTTGGAAATAATGCTCCACATTTTATTACTGACACTCGGCAGCGCTAAGCTACGATGAAGTTAAATATTTATAAGTACAAAACGACTTAAATTCAAATTTAAATCATTCTAAAGTAGAAGGACTCACGGCCGGACCCAGGGGGTGGTTTTGGGGGTTTAAACTCCTCCCGATTTTTTTTATATATAATGGTGAACATAGGAGAATGCCCAAATGTCCAAAAAAATCTGCATTTTTAAACCCCCCTCTGAACGAAAGTCCTGGGTACGGTCCTGGCAGGATTGATAAAAATCGAAATCAGTGAATAACGTGCAGACACTGCAAAAGTAATGAGAATTAATGCGAACCTTTCCAAAATACCAACTATATTTGCTATTTGTAAAATATTTTTTAATATATAAATCACTTTCTGGGTTAAAATTGTCTAAAATATTGGTTTTTATGCCTTCCGACAGACTGCATCTATGCAGTCCTCATTTATTACCCTGTTTTACACCCGTTTGCACCCTAGTTGGCCACTCTCTCACACTATATACGAACAAGAGTGACTTCGGCGTGGTTTGTTAAAGCCAGGCGTTTGTTTTTTCTTTTCTCTTTTACAAGTCATCTTTTCTATTCGGCCGACAAAGCAAAAAAGCGACTATACGTATGACGAGCAACGCAGCTGCAGATCTCGGCCAAACCTGACTTACGATAAGCCTCAGAAAAAGAAGAGAGTAAAAAAAAGTGGCGTGGGTCTGTATAAAAACGCCGCTAGGAGCCAACCTATACACAGCTACACGCTGCCAAAGTTCATACTGACTGTGGACCTTACTGTTGGCTACGAAAGTAGCATAGTTGGGTATGCAACTAGTGGCTATGCTAGTAGCACAGCCTATGCTATCGTTTTGGTGGGCTAGAAGCGTGCCACCTCCTAGTGGGTGGTTTTGGCGCGGCATATTTCCGAGAAACGTTGTACAGTACTCATCATAAAAAACGACCCAAACAAACCGTCGGGTGCCCAACAGCCCGGCATTTGCGCGAGCGGTGTCCCTCATTTCCTTCTTTCGAACGTTTTTGACCCGCAACAAGGCTTCCTCACAGTGGCTTGGGACGTTAGCAATAGGACGGTTTGTTTGGGTTGTTTTTTATGACGAGTACTGTACAGTACTCTCCACAAAAAACGACACACACAAACTGTCCTATCCTAGCTCCCCACAAATTCCGTCGGCCAAAGCAACAAGGGATTTGAATTAATAGTTGGTGCTACGGATAAATATAAGACCATCTCATCATCAAACGTTTATTGAAAACATCTTACAAATTCTTAATTATCAAAATGAGAAATCGAAGATGGCACCGGTAAATAATTTTTGTGAATATTATCTGGAACTCCAATATCGCGGGCTCAAACGAGTCATTCGTGGGTTGGTTTTGCACAGCATGTTATTCGCTGTGCTATTCGCAACGTTTAGGCACGCATCTGCGTGGAGCTAGGACACGGCAGTTTGTGTGTGTCGTTTTATGTGGAGAGTATTGTACTTGTACAGTAGTGGTTAAAAAAACTATCTGGACAGGAGTCTTAAATCGCATTCACCTTTCCTTTCACTACCAGAATTTATCTCTATCGCCATGCCTCTGATAGGCCGTTCACCAATCAGAGAGAAAGGATTTGTGAGCGCCCGCAAAATTTGAATTGCCCTTGTAGTTATTGTGTATTTCTATTTATACGTCTTTTCTGAACGTGGAAATAGTTGTAATAATTGATTGTAAACTATCAAATGAATTTTAAATGTATTACGATCAGATTCAAACTTAATTATATTGACTTTTCGACGTTTTTTGCTGAAAAAACAAACAATATTTAAATTCGCGGGAAGCTGGTGGTTCCCTTTCCCCCTCAGAGGTTACAAGGCCAATTAGTGACCTTATAGCTAGGACAGCCCTCAGAGGTTAGAAAGCCAGTGACGTAACCACCCAGGACACCTTTCAGCAGTGAAAGGTTGCAACCTGTGCAGTGTGACTCTTTTTAGATAGTTTTTTTTTACCACTACTGTACAGTACTGTACGTATAGTATAGAGGGCCAAAAAAACTGACAGGAAAAAGAGGTACAGTGCGCGCGGACACGTTCAGCCAGGGGCTAGAAACGCTCCGCAGCTGTTGCTGCACTACCCGCGCTCCACGACGCCTGGACAGGGCAGCATCACTCAAGCGCGCTTTTTTTTTAACATTACAGTACATTTCATGAGTGATTTTGATGGGAGTTGAATACGCCACCTTTATCAGAGAGAGCGCGAACACGCACGTCCACCACGCTACATTTGGCCCGTGCTTTTTGTTTTCGTTGCATTTCCTTTAGTTTTAAAAGAAAAGAAAAACATGAATAGATTTTGTCACTTTCATGTAAGTCGGAAAGCTTTTCATAACATGGTCGTGTCAAAACATCCTGACATCCTAACATAGTCTGATCCTTGATACGAGCAATGCAGTTCCTAGTCTTCGCGTGACATATCTCGTGTCAGGCTTATTAGCAGCGCTAGCTTTTTCCCCTACCCGGTGCTAATGAAATTCGAGAGGAACTCATGGGTGCGAACTGGGACCCGAGTTACTCCCCGTCCGTTTAAACTCGTACTACATCACTAATCGCCCAAGGTTGACTAGAATCTCACTGAAAAGCAAGATTGACTTTAAAGGTCAACCGAATGTTACATTTCATTTGTGATTCTGAGCTGTGAAATATCCTACAAAACTCATCTTCCATAATCCACGAATGTGAGCATCAATGAATATCCTACGAATGCCCATTCTACAGAAACTTTACTTGATATGTAAAAATTTAATTTAATTTAAATAACTTGACATGACATTTGACACGACACTTGACATGATACGCACTGAGTTTTGTCTCGTGCAACCCCTAACCCGACTTTCTGCCCTGTAAACTAGGGGTCAGGTCATCGCACTGACCCAGAATGTTTCCCAGTGGGACAAGCTTCCACAACTTACAGCCATTATAGCACACACACAAAATACTTTTTTTTACCCATCACGTGTATCAAGCGTTAAGTGTTTTACTATAGTGGGAAAACACAAATAATATGAATTAAGAATGTATTATCAATACTATTATTTTGTTTTTTCACATGCCAATTCTACCGCGCACAATGATATTAATGTATAAATTAATTCACATTAACGAATGAAGAATAAGTTTTAACGATTTTTGACTCTCCGTATTTAATTTGGTATAAACAGTCCTATTCACTTTTAGCTAAGCATCCTCAAAATCACTATTTCCACGATAAAAACTTTCTGTTTACATTCGAACTTGGCGCGCATAAAAACCGCACTGACCAAAAAGTCAGTGCCGGAAAAGTTGCATTTGTTTTTATTTTCCAGTGCATACCTTGCTAGTGGAACGCGGCTGGACAACTGCACTGGTACTAGGTTTCCTTGCGGAACACTATATTCGGCACTCAGTGCCACAAAAAACAGAACCAGTGCAGCTGGCAGAAAGCGCTATCAGTGTTGGTAGTTATTACTGGAATTAAAACTTATTGCTGCTGTGACGTCACGGTTCTAAAATCTGCTGTAATTCGGCAATCTCGCTGTAGTTCGCCCTACGACAGCTCGCGCTGCATTCATTGTTGCCAACATTCAATTTCTAGTTAATTTTGTTCACATGTATTTCGCTGTCATGAAAAATTTTAACGAACGTACTCCAGAACAGCCACCAAATGACCAAAAGATCCATTATTCTTGTACCTTGTAATAACTTACGTATACTATTATATGTACTGTCACAAGTTGTTGTTAAGTATTTATATATTTCTCCACAGTGTTTTGCGCAGTTTGTAACATGACTTGATGCACCGCAATAGGCGAAAGCCTACGCGGGTTATTCAATAAAGAAAATAATTCAATTTTCCTCACTCCACAGCTCTCGCAATGGGACCATTCCTAGTTCTGCAACAGTATGTTGAACAAACGGGTTATTTTCACAACTTGTGTGCATCATTTAACATACGCACTTGATAAAAGCAAATTCTATCACTTTCGAATTCGATAATAAACGCATCTTACGCTTCTTCTGCGTACTTTCTGCGGCTATAAATCACGAAAAAAATATCCTTGAACCCGTTTCGTAGGGGACAAACAGATGGTTAGATAACCGTCTTATTCAACGTATCAACACAGCCGGCGGCTTTTTATAACAAGATCTTGTTATTACACACTTCTACTCATTCCCTTTTTTTCCTTTGGCTCATCCGGCACTGTTATTAAACAAGGCCCTGTGTAGATTGGGAGCTTAACCAGTTTTAGGATAACAAGACGTAGGCTGAGGGTGTTTTTCTAAGAAATCTTGTTGTAAAAGCCAGGGACCGGTTTGTGTGTATTTTTTTGTTAGTAACTCCCCTGCAGAGTGATCTGGAATTACCAAAGGAAAATAACACGGACATCCACCCCCGACCAATGAAAATTCAAAGCACGCTGTTGCTATGCCCTGTACATGGGTTTTCACCGTTTACCACTCCCCAGCCGGCTTGCCAACAAAGTCCTCGCGGAATACCTCCGCTGCTCGTATCTATAAAAGCTCGGTACCGACCTTCAAGCTTACAGTTGAGGAGACCATGACGCCGGTGTGGAGCAAACTCGGGTTGCTGGTAGGGTTTTGCGTGTTCTTTGTCTCGAGTATTGCGGCAGAGAACCAAAATGCGAGGTAAATATTCTAAAACTCCGATTTTTTTCATTATTTTTTGTTGCTCTTTTTGACAATTCGTTTTTGACTACTCGTCAAAATTAGGGGGTTTCTACTAACTGGTCCGAAACAAGTGCTCCGGGGGACCCAAGAAAGGTTTTGTTTGCACTTGCAAGGAGTTCAAAGTGCGGGTCAAGTAACTTTACAATTCCGGAGCGAAAACCAAACCGTTGGAACCCCGCTACAGCAGCGAATTGATCCAAGTCAGTATTTAAACAATTTAGGTGAATGTATTGTTTCTTTAGCACTTATTGGCCGTGTAGTTTTCGATACGCACATGTACTTCAAATGTATTTATGAAGGAAGGACGTAAAAATATAAATTGCAAAATAAATGAAGTTAAAATTAGAATAGGGTGAAATTTCGTGGTACGTACTTTGAATGTATTTATGACAAACATTTTATATTAAACATTTAAATGATAAAACTGAAGTAAACTTATAATAATTTAACCCCAAATAATATGCAAATATCAACGAAAAGTAATAGTAAAATATATTTCCAATGAATCTCGAAAACAACTACATCAATAGGCGAAAACCTACGCTAAAAATTTACAGTAATAAAAGTGACAAAAAAGATGGTTAATCATAAAATAATAGAAAATATTGTGAGAAATAAAAAAATAACTGAAAAGAGACAAGTTATTAACAAACCAAATAGCATTACAGTAATTTAGAAACACAGCAGATAAAACAGGTAGAAATAAATCTTGTAAAAGAAAAGTGATTAATTCTGGGTTTTGAAAAGATATTGTTATTCAGTTGTTCACTATAACAGAATTTTATACAACTTGATGCGTTTCTTTGTAGCCAAAGACGACTACGAAGGTTGTATCCCGCTGGTGTTATCGGTCCCCAATGAAATCGAAGGTTATTCACTTCAACTCAATCTTAAAGTGGACTGGGACGATGTCAACACTGATTTGGTTATCGACTCCACCAAGGATATTTCCATAAATTTTAGCAATCAACGTTTGCTGCTCATCCAGACTGATAAAGCATGGTACACTCCTGGTCAGTTGGTTCGCTTTCGCACTTTGACGTTGACACATCTCTTACAACCGGTTGTTGCAACGGTAATTGTTATCACACTCACGTGTTTTCCCCAATTATAAACCCCATTTCCTGGTTTTTCAGCTCAAACGTGTTTGGATTATCGATCCGAGCAATATTGTCGTCGCTGAATGGACCAACGTCACTTCCGACCTCGGACTGGTTCAACTAGAATTGCAACTCGCTGCCGAACCAGTTCAGGTAAGTTTAAACGTGTTTTCCCACATTTATTTTAGTAATTCTTGTTGATTTGGAACACAGGGGAGTGTACTGTATTCCTTCTTCATTGCTTTTGCTGCCATTTTTTTCAAATTTTCGAATTATATATTTTTTTCTTGCTATTTAATGTGTAGATAATTACTTTCATTATTTTGAAATTCGTAGAAAAATTCCCGAATTGTAGAATATCGTAAGCTTTCACTATTTAGCATTTTCTTAATTTTTGGCCATTGTTACCAGGAATTATTTTAAAGAATCTTTTTCAGTAATTAATTTTTAAACTTTATCATTTTCCTTGTACAAGTGCGTGAAGTACATACCGTACCATTAGAATTTTAAATAAGGAAAGCAACAAATTAGGTGTTAAGATTTCCACTAATATTGAACCTTGTTGAATTCGGATTTTTTTGTGTATTGCAACTTTTGTAAATTTTTAGCCTATTTTTCCGTTTTATGTAGGGTGTATGGAAAATTAATGTTGACAATGGCGTGACGATAGATACGAAAGACTTTGAAGTAAAAGAATTCGTCTTGCCCCGTTTTGAAGTCAGTATTGTCGGCCCTGATTTGGTGTCCCCCATGGCTGAAACTTTCAGTTTCAGCGTCTGCGCCAAGTAAAATTTCAGTTCTTTGGGTTTTTGTAACTTGAGCTGTGGTTTATGGGTGAAAACAGATACACATTCGGACAACCGGTTTTGGGCGAAGTGGAAGCTGAAGTTAAGCTAAAACGAGCTTGGTATTGGTACCGACCCATCCCTGTTCTTATTGACGAGAACTTACAAGTGGTGGGCGAAAAACCAGCGAAAGTCACGGGCAAAATCGATAAAGACACTGGATGTTGCGACGTGGTTTTCCCCCTCTCGAAATTGCAAATTGACAAAGACCAGGCGTACCAGTACGGTAGTGTTGAGGTAAATTGCTTTAAATATTTTGTAAAGTTGGCAATACCGTGGAGTAAATTATCACTAGGATAAAATACATCGAGAATGCTAAGCATTTTTCAAGTATTTTCAGATTTTCAAATGTTCAAAGTATTCTCAAATTTTCAAGTATTTTCAAGTTTTAGGTAATTTCAAATTTTCTAAGTATTATAAGCATAGTTTTTACTTTACCTTTTCTATTTAACTGATCGTATTTTTGTTATTGATTGTATGTCTTATACTGAATTTTCTTACTTTTATTTGGATGTATTTGATTGATTGCGTTTCTACATTTTATCGATACTTTATATTAATTTTTGCGTGAATGTCAGACTGGGCTTGTCGCTATCTGGAGTAACATGAGTTGGTTTTGGCATAGACCGTGTCTTTGAAGAGACTTCTGGAATTAATTAACGTAACTGTAGATTACGGGCCAAGTTTCCGAGCGAGGCACTGAAATCAAACGCAATGCAACCATCACGGTGTCGCTACGAGAGGAAACCGATCCTAATGTTGTGATCAACCTCGGTATCGGGAGCTCCAATAGCTTCAAATATGGTTTGCCCCACGTTGGAAGGGTGAGTTAGAACTTTAACCGTTGATTACGCTGTTGAAAGCAATCTTTTTATTTAGGGAAATGTACATGTATATCCCGCGGACAGACCTATCCCTAACGCCGAAATAAGATTGTGCCTTAAAGAAGGAGTTAAGAATGCTGACAATTCGTCGAACGATAGAGTTGCGTATCTCGGGGCTGACAAATGCATCGATATCACGGCCGACGAAAAAGGCGAATTTGCATACTCGATGCTTCCTAGCAACGAAGCCATTGAATACAAGATCGAAGTAAGAAAGTACTTTTTGTATCTAGCGTTTGCTAATTTGTGAAAATAAAAAAATTGTATAAGTAATATTTTTCACTATTTTGCTACTAATTTTTATCTATTTTTACTACTTTAAAAAAATCGTTTACCATTTTTACGAATTTTACTATTTCTACAAACTGTTTAGTGTGTTTTACAAGTTTTTGACTATTTTTCTAATTTTTGCTATTTTTATTATTTTGTATTTTTATTTATTATTATTTTCCATTCTTGTTACTAACAATTTGTTTTATCAATACTGAATTTCTATTCTCTTGCTTAGGCGAAATACACAGAACAAACCAAGAATAAGACATTCGGCGGATACGCGTCGCTCAAACCCGCGTTTTCCCCATCGGGAAGCTTTGCAGTGATTTCCCCCGTGTTAAGTCAACCGATAACTTGCAACACCAATCTAACCGTCAAAGTCTATTTCAACAACATTGAAAGCGGTAAAAATGTGCGATTGCACTATTTCGTCACGGGCCGCGGCGACCTTCTCGCTCACGGAATCAAAGAAGCATCGCAAGTGAAAACGGTCGATATGGAGCTGCCTGGAGTCTTAGACGAGACGAAGTAAATCCTCAACTAACCTACGCAGAAATACAAACTAATAACTTGTGTAACTGAATGGCAGATCTCCCTTGCAAGTAAGCGCACTCGACTTGGAAGTGACCGTGCTGCCCTCTTTCTACCCCAAAGCTGCCGTGATGGTCTACTACGTCCGCGAAGACGGCGAAGTCGTTACTGCGCAGACGGAATTGACAGTATCGTCATGCTTCCCCAACCCAGTTACGCTGCAGTGGGACGCCGAGACAAAGTACCCCGGCGCGGCCGCTAACCTGAAAATTCACAGCACGCCAGGTTCGCTGTGCGGCCTGAGTGTGGTGGACAAGAGTGTCACGCTGACGAATCCGGATGCGCAATTAAAAGAATCAACCGTCCTCGGACAAATGAGTTCTTACACTATTGATTCGTACAGTTACCCTCGGCAAGTGACTTCAGATTACGAGTATTGCAAGAAATGTAAGTGGAACGCTGACTTTTTTTTAAGAGTTGCTATTTATTCTTTGGCTCTTTTTATTGACAGATTTTTGAATTTGTTTTGACTATTTGCCTTTTTTCTTCTTTCAGTTGAATCCAAGGAAGCTACGACAGCTACACCTACAACTACTGATACTACAACTATTGATACTACGACGGAAGAGCCCACTGAACTAACTCCGCTTCCTCTTCTTATCCGTCCACCCTGGCAGATACCTGGCGGTCCCTACGGACATTGGACCTATTCTTCTTTCTACGAAGATGCCATTGAAGCTTTTGATGTAAATCTCTAGAATTTACTATCCAACTTAATAACGTCTACAATGTAAATTTTTCATTGGAAATAGGGAGCGGGTATGTTGGTAATGTCTAACTGGGAAATGGAATCGCGTCCTTGTGAGAAGTATTATCAAGAAATCGTACCGGTATACCTGTTCAGTGCAGGTAACTTTGAAAAGAACCTAGTTGAACTTGCGATATATTTAAATATGTAATTCTAACTTCAATTTGTTGTCTGGCCACTATCTGTAGGACTTCCAGCCATGCCAGGAGCACCGGAATCCATTGCAACTTCAAACAGACCAGATCGTCCACCAGTGCCTATTGCAGAGGCTGCTATTCAGGCTCCTGTAGTTGATCTACGCGCCTATTTTCCCGAAACTTGGCTTTGGGACTTGTACACAGCCGAGTACGTTAGTTTATACTTCTAACAAACAGCAACCTGTAAATGTATCTAACTGGTGATCGTTTTTGCGTAATAGCTCACAGGGAGATGTTCTTATCCAACAAGACTTGCCTCATACCATAACTTCGTGGGTAGGACGCGCTTTGTGCGTATCCAACACCACCGGGTTCGGTATGTCGTCCGAGGCGAGCATTCAAGCATTCCAGCCGTTTTTCCTCGAACTGCACTTGCCTTACTCTATCAAACGCGGCGAGAAACTCACTCTCAAAGTTTCCGTGTACAATTACTTAACCTCGAGTCTACCAGTAAGGAACAATTTAGAAATTTCGCGTTCAGATAGTAAAACTTTTGTTTTCGAAACAGGTCAAAGTATCAGTTGACGGAAGTGACGAGTTTGAGCTAGTGTCAGCATCCAATTCGCAAAGTACCTGCATCGACGCAAGAGATTCCACAGTCGTCGAGTTCGCCATTCGTCCTACCGCCTTAGGGCGGCTCAATATTACAATTCGCGGTCAAGTCGATCCTAGTTCTGCTCAGCCTTGCGGTACCGGAGAACTACCATCAGCTAAGTAAGATGTTCCTAACTATTTATTCAGTTCAACTGAATTTTCTTGAAATACACTACGTTTCGATATTTTCTGAATCTACGCGATACTAATCCATTTGTGAATGTTACAGAGACGCTCTGGTTAAACCACTCTTGGTTGTACCTGAGGGATTCCCTGTCGAGACTACGTTCGCTCACCTAGTTTGCCCACAAGGTTCGTTTGTTTTTTATATGGCAAATATTTATATTAATTTTTGCTAATGTTTTAGACTTTGCTGAAGACAAAAAGTTGTCCTGGGATTTGACACTACCAACCGATCTTGTGGATGGTTCGGCACGTGCTTGGGTATCGGTAGTGGGAGATCTGATGGGACCAGCTCTGGATGTAAGCTTTTTAACGAATCCTTAGCGAATTAGCAAACATTGATTTCTTCTGTGTTTTTTTTTGCGTATAAAAGGGTTTGACCGACTTGGTGCGACTTCCGGTTGGTTGTGGTGAGCAAAATATGGTGACATTCACACCATTGATCTTTGTCAGCGACTATTTGGAATCTTCGAAGCAGTTGGATGAGAATTTAAAAAAGAAAGCCGTTTCTTACATGCAAAGTGGTGAGTAACTAAAACATTCACTGTTAAACTGTCGACAATTTTACAGAAATTAATGCGAGATTTTTGTTGTAACTATAGGCTATCAAAGAGAATTGACTTACAGACACGAAGATGGTTCCTATTCCGCCTTCGGATCACGAGATATGGTTGGGTCTTTGTGGTTGACTGGCTTTGTAGTTAAGTCTTTTGCTGGTGCACGCAAGTTCATCTTTGTAGATGTCGATGACATCAACAAGTCAGTTCAATGGATCCTTAGCAAACAATTAGAAAATGGTTGCTTCCCGACTATCGGAACTGTACTCCATAAAGATCTTAAAGTAAGCTGTGTTTAGTAATGGATTTTACACAAGAATTAGATATATTAATTGTCCGGATGTGTTTAGGGAGGATTGAGTTCCGATGGAGAGGAATTAGGAGGACTAACAGCATTCACGCTGGTATCCTTACTTGAATCCAAGTGGGACACGGGCGCTGCAGTTACCACCAACGCGATTAAATGCATGAAAGCGCAACCGAAACCCAATTTATACACCGAAGCTTTAATAACATATGCGTTGGTACTGAGCAAGGATGAACAAGCTCGCGAATACTTGGATAAACTGCTCGAGAAAGCTCAGCAAAAAGATTCCAACATTTGGTGGGAGGAGGATGGTAAGCATTATTATGAAGATTTTGTCGCAGAATTTCATAGTCCGCCCTTCACTTAGGCAAAGGAATTTCCATCAACATCGAAACGACATCCTATGCCTTGCTGTCATTATTGCAGTTCCAAACGAAATCGGACATGGTCAAAGCCAGTCAAATCGTCCGCTGGTTAACTAAGCAACGTAACGGCCAAGGCGGCTTCCAATCGACACAAGTATTTTGCGCTTTTTCGTTCGTTTTGCCGTTTTCTGAAAGACGAGAAAGAATATATAACCTGAATGGTTCGTGTTTCCTAGGATACTGTGATGGGACTCCAAGCTTTGGCTGCCTATGCTACCGCAGTGGGAGTTACCAACGTCGACATGAACGTCAAGATTACTGCAGAAAAACTGCAAAGCACCATTAAGGTCCAAGAGAAGGACAAACTGGTCCAAAAGCAGGTGCAAGTGCCAGTTTTGCCCACGAAACTCGAAGTCGAAGCGGAAGGCACTGGATGTGCGGTTTTGCAAGCCACGTTACGTTACAATATTCAGGCTAGTCCTCAGAAAGAAGCTTTCTCTCTGTCGCTAACTTCCGAGCCTATTGGCAAAGAATCGGCCTGCGCGGCTCGTCGACTCAAAATCTGCGCCAAGTACTTGCTCCCCGGCGAATCGAACATGGCCATCGTGGAAGTCGACATGGTCTCTGGCTACGCGGTCGACAAGAAAGGACTGCAGAAATTGCCCACACAAAATCCTAGTAAGTTTTGCATTGCAAAATTCTCAAGTCCAGTTTTTAATTTCTTCTTTTGTCGCCCAACAGAAGTGAAACGAGCTGAAGAACAGGATAACAAAGTGGTCCTGTACTTTGATACGATTGACGAGAAGGGCGTTTGCGCCAGTTTTGCAGTTTGGCCCGCGTTCGAAGTGAACGACGCCCATCCGGCCAATGTCAAGATTAGCGATTATTATGAACAAGAGAAATTTGTCAGCCAGGTAACTAAATTTCAGTTATGTAAAGCTATAGCTAAATGTGTGTTTTACGTCATTTCTATAGGAGTATTTCCTTCCTACCGGATGCGGTTTGCCAACTTCTCCTGTTTTTGACAACGAAGTTTAATTTAAACTTAATCGACCACGTCATGTTCCTAATTGATTGTAGCCGACATTGTTCTGTTCTGACTCCAGATTTGGTCTCACTATTTGGAACTGTTTTACCCATAATTAAACTAGAGACATAAAACGATCTGTCACATTTTACATGCATCTACATTGCGTAAATGACCTGTATCGTCCCTTTCTAATAAAGACGACCTGCATTTTTATAGCAAACATGAACTGTGTTAGTGTTTTTGCTAAAAGACCTATTTTGAAAACATTTCGTAGAAATGTACAATTGCAACAATACTGATTCTAACCACAAAGATATCTATATTCTTCCCGAACTAACTTAGGGTTCAGTCAGACAGGCGGATTTTTTTCTGGGCGGACTTTCCATCAAGATTTCCCGCATGAACTTCAGACAGGACTGTTCTTGGATTTGCTAAACTCCGCCCAAGTCCTAATAACAAAACATTGCCTCGTGGGATTCTTCAAGTTGATATGTATTATTATTAGTTGATATACACTGTCGCGAAACGTCCCCTACTCACCACTGCTGGCCCTGACCCCTGATCCGAAGTTAGGTTGACAAACCCTTCCGCAAACCTCGCTTTGAACTAGAGTTAGGTCAGCGGAAACAAGCTGATTCGCCAACTCGGGTTGATTTCCCACTTCAACTCGAATTGGCAGTGGAAACACGGTTTTAAGTCTTTGTGGGGTGACTAACTAAAAGCTTCGGATGGTAACACCGTAAGCCTATTCGAGGGATGTATACAAACTGTGTTTTAAGATTAGAGGAGGGATGGGACAGTGTGGACACTTTTCTGTACTTTATTTTTCACTTCAAGTGGAGACAAAACTGAAGCCTAAAACTATACTCGTCATACGGCCTGGTGTCCTGGCTATCAAATGAGGTATTATACGCTTGAAGAACACTCAAAACAAGACCAAATAACCATGAAAACTGGAGGCACCTCCGACTGTCCGAAACGAGATACCGGGGATACAATTTGGATTTGGGTGTAGTGCGATTTGTCCGTGTGTTTTGCAATAAGAAAACTAGTCGATTGTCTTTTGTAAAAAAATCATAATAGACGTAAAATATCTAAATGAAATCTTACACTTATACTCCCCCTCGATATAGGAGTCATCCTAGCTCCAATTAGTGCAAGGAAACGCACGATTTTGTCCAAATGATTATTGACAACAAAAAAGGCAACGTTTTAGGAGCGCGGGTGTAACTCGAGCTGTCAGCTGTGAGCTGCATGCGTGCGCGCAGCGTTGCCAACAGCATGTTTTTCTGTAGTAAAAATGGCTCTGTCCAAAGCGCACTAAATCATCACTTTGGAGTGTAAAATCTCGTACAAAATCAGGACTGCGATTTTAAAACAAACCTTTGGATGGCGTATTCTCTAACTTATCAGCTACATAAAAATAATTTTTACTTTATTGTTAGATACATATTATGAGTGGTACAACGAAATAAACAGGACCAATTTCTTACAAAAAGTGCCCAAAATTCTTTTTTTTTATTTTCTAAAAAACGGTTTAATATTTTTCGAAGAAAATTTCCCCATGTGATCTTCGTCGTATTCACTAATGATGTGATTTTTTTTCAGATCCAAAACTGTCGTAGTTCATTAGTAATGATTTTTGTAGGGTTTGTCCTACATGTAAACTGTCCCATCCCTCCTCTACTGTCGCAGAAATGTTGACCAGGGAGACAATGATATGTCTGGATAGGAAATCAGGAGCAGGGGGGGGGGGAGAGTGGGACTCGTTCGGACAATCGAGTGATCCAGCGACATACAATAATAATATTCTATATTCTTTATTACAAACCGGAAGGAACCTATTATGTAGGTGGTTCTTGTGGGTAAAAAAGAGTTAGATCTATCTCAGCGTTTAGACGTTATGAACGTCTATATGAACATAACAAGCGTAACTAAATATTCCCCACTTCAGACCAGTTCTCGTTTTTATGCTGACGGTTTTTTCCTTAAGTGGACTCCTAGGCAAGGTTTCCAATTTTTACCGACGATGACAAAAATATTACCGGCTCGTCTCTCTGTCCAATTTGTTAGGGGGTAGTGCACTCCGCGTAACACCCTTCTGAACATTTGGTTGGGAAAACCCATTGTCCGAACCATAAATCTCCTTTTTCGAATTTCTCTCGTATTTTTTTTATAATAATAAAATGGACGGAATGGACCCAAAGCTCTTGTCCTCTAGCACTAGTTGAATCTGCATAACAAAGGAAGATGTTCATCGCACTGCTCCCTGAGGGCATGGGGAGGTCAAGCGATACATGTGAAAGTCAGCAAGTCAACGTACGCATGAACTTCTCTTCATAAACCGCTTGTCTAAAGTTCTTTTCACACTAACGGCACAACATGTGAAACTGTGCTTCCAAGTACTTCTCCCAAGTACGTGTAATGTAGCGAATAGTAGGTACACACCTTCTGTTGCGAAATTACGAGGTCAGGCGTCCCTTGTTATAACAACTGCTAAGGAGAACGACACCTTCGCGGAATCCTACGGGTATTTTCTGGTCGCGTTTCTTCTGAGGCACGCTACAACTTGAGCCACGTTGAAACCGCTAAATAAAAAGTAAAATAAAAAACGTTAAACCGCGATGGGCTAAGCCCTGTCGAAGGATTTAAAGACGCAAATCACGTATTTTGGGGATATAGACTTACCTTGGGAAATTCGCCAGACTTCGTGGCGCTTTCTAGGAAAATTTGGTATAAAACAAACCGGTCTCTGTTTTTCTTCTTACAGGAGTATTTTTTTATGCTATTCCCCGACAGCTATTGCCTGCAAACAAGAGTTTAATGTGGCACACAATGGGAAAAAAAGATGACACAAAGTTACCCAAAAGAAAAAAAGGCGTCCCCGGCGAAAGAGAGGGATTAAAAAAAGATTGTTTGCATGCATGGGTTTTTCCTCTAGGTCCGTGTGGCCTCAAAACTCACAGAAGAATATTGTATTTCCCACTTGTTGATATAAAGAGCGCCACCCAACTTCTACTGCGCTTCAATCGTAAGTCAAGTCGTGTTTGACCATGACGTTAGTTACTAGGCAATTTGCGTATTTGTTACTAAGCACCCTACTTTACTTCCTTTCGACCGCTTCAGCCAATAAGAAAGACGCAAGGTAAATAAATATGGTCGAATTATTAATTCTCTCAATTAAGTAAAAATCCCCCAAAAGATTTTATGAAATCGAAACTTTTGAAAAATTACGTCGATTTGGTGAACGCTTTCAGGTTATTTTTGTAAAATAAAAACTCCGTTGAATGTACTTTATAAGTCAAAAAGTATTGTAAAAATAATTTCATTAAAATCATTCTACCAAACTATTCAAATTTTTATTATTTATTTATTTCTTATTCTGTTTTACGAAAAAGCAGAGGTTTCCTGTTATCGGGGCCTAAACAAGTGTTGCGAGGAACGGAAGAACGATTTTGCTTACATTTGCAAGGGGTCAAAAGCGCCGGTCAAGTGACTTTAGAACTACAAAACTTCAATCAAACTATTGGATCTCCCACCATAAAGCGAATTGAATCAAGTAGGTATTTTCGGCTGTATTTTTCATCCGAACGTCGCATTTTTTAAATTTTTAGTTTAAAAAAAAACTGTTTTACACAGAAAACGATGATGACGAGGGATGTATTCCGCTCGTTTTGGAGATCCCTGTCGAAGCGGAGAGTGGTTCACTTCAACTAAAGTTGAAAGTCGATTGGGATGAACCCCAGAAAGCGGATTTGGTTATTGATTCCAGTAAGGAAATTTTCGTTAGTTACGGAAATCAGCGTTTGCAGCTGATCCAGACCGATAAAGCTTGGTACACTCCCGGACAGTTGGTGCGTTTCCGTACTTTGGCCCTGAATCATCTTTTGCAACCGATTATCACCACCGTAAGTTCAACGGATGTATATAGTTTCCCTAATAATAAGCGAATTTCCTGTTATTTCTTTAGCTCAAACGGGTTTGGATTGTGGATCCTAGCAACATTATTGTCGCTGAATGGACCAACGTCACTTCCGACCTGGGCTTAGTTCAACTGGAACTGCAACTTTCCGCAGAACCGGTTCAGGTAAGTTTTATCTTGATTTTTTTATGATTTTCTAAACACAAATTCTTGTCGCGGACAGGGAGTGTGGAATATTCATGTGGATAATGGCGTGTCGACTGATGTTCAAGCTTTTGAAGTGAAAGAATTCGTTTTACCGCGTTTTGAAGTGACTGTCACCGGTCCCGAGTTCGTTTCCTTCAAGTCCGAGACTTTCAACTTCAGCGTTTGTGCAAAGTAAACAAGGATTTTGACTTGAAATAAGGACTTAAGACCTAAATTGGTACTAAGAACTAATTTTAAGACGTAAATATGAAATAGTACTTTAACACTGAAACAGGTTCTTTTCCATTATACCCAAGACAACTTTTTTGGGCGTTTCCAGCAGGAACACTTTTTTCTTTAAGTGGAACTACTTTAGTCTACCCGAAACGTGACGTAATTTAACGTATTTAAATATATCTTAAGTTTCTACAATATTTCCACTGAATTATATGGAGGTCTATGCCTCATTCGGTTAATTTTTCTTCATATTGCCATCTAGCGGTAACACCTGCATTACACACGACATGGTAAATTGAAGGAAGCGGAATAGCAGTATCCTAGGGAAAAAAAATAAAAAAGTATGACGGTTTCAAACCCAAAAAAATTTATAGCAGCTAAGAGATTTGTTTAAGGTAGATTAGCCTAAGTTACGTCAAGTTAGGTTAGATTTACTTTTGCTTAACAATCCGTTTTAAAAACCGTTACATGTCGTCTGAATTTAACGAAATAGTGCCGTGAAATATTTTAGTCGAGATTACCGAGTAATGTGTTATATCAATAACAATGTTTGCACTGGAATATCAGGTACACATTTGGACAACCGGTTCTGGGTGACGTTGAAGCAACTGTTGAGCTCAAAAGCGGTTGGTATTGGTCCAGACCTCTTGCTGGTAACTCCCCGACAGAAGGAGAGCCCGTGAAGATTACAGGAAAAATTGACAAAAACACGGGCTGCCATCAGGTGGTTTTCCCCATTTCCAAACTCAAAGTCGACAAAAATGTGACTTACTACTACGGCTACATTGAGGTATTTTTCAAAAAACTAGTTTTTCAAACCTAACGTTGCCCCTATTATATTTTAGGTTACGGGCCAAGTGAGTGAGAAAGGCACCGAAATTAAGCGAAATACGACAATTAAAATTTCCGTGCGGAACGAAATCGAGCCTAACATAGTGATCGATCTTGCAAGTCGAAGTCCGAAGAATTTTCAACTAGGTTTACCATTCACTGGCAAAGTTAGTATTCGTTATTTCTTTTGTTACTTTGTTAATTATTCTTTGCTTATAACTTAACTATTATGTAAATTTCAGCTTGAGATTTACTTACGTTAATTTACATTAAATCATTTTTGAATACATTTTATTTTCGTTTAATTTTACTTTCAAATAAGAGATTAACGGTTAAATTGATTTCCATCTTAAGGGAAACTTGCGTGTCTACCCTGGGGAAAATCCTATCGCAGGAGCTCAGGTGAACGTATGCGCAAAAGAAGGCTACGTAAATCCAAATACTACATCATCGAGCGGAGTAAACTACTCGGAGATTCAGAAATGTGTCAACGTGACGACGGATGTTAAAGGCGATTTTAAATACTCGCTGCTTCCAACGAACAGCGAAGTCGTTCAGTATAGCATTGAAGTAAGCAGGGAATTATTTTTTCAAAAAATATAAACTGAATTATGCATTATACAATAGGCAAAGTACTTCGAAGAAATCAGAAACAGAAGAAGAACTGGTTACGCGTCACTACGACCGATACACTCGCCATCCAGGAGCTTCGCTACGATCCTCCCCGTCCCTAACCAACCTTTAGCCTGCCAGGGCAAACTGACCCTGCAAGTCTACTTCAACAACATTGAAGATGGTAAGAAATTACGGCTGCACTATTTCGTCACGGGTCGCGGCGACCTTCTCGCGCACGGAGTCAAAGAAGCAGCGCAGGTGAAAACGGTCGACGTGGACTTGCCTGGAATTTTAGACGAAACCAAGTAAATCCAAAACTCACCTTCGCGAAATGCAAACTAAGAGCTTGTGTAATTGAATGACAGATCTCCTTTGCAAGTAAGCGCACTCGACTTGGAAGTGACCGTGCTGCCATCTTTCTACCCCAAAGCTGCTGTGATGGTCTATTACGTCCGCGAAGACGGAGAGGTAGTTACTGCGCAGACGGAATTCACGGTAGCGTCTTGCTTCCCGAACCCCGTCACGCTGGAATGGGACGCCGAGACAAAGTACCCCGGCGCTGCCGCTAACCTGAAAATCCACAGTGCGCCAGGTTCATTGTGCGGCTTAAGTGTGGTGGACAAAAGTGTCACTCTCACGAAGCCGGAATGGCAGTTAAAGGAACAAACCGTTTTCGGACAATTGGGCTCGTTTAGCATTGAGTCTTACGCTTACCCTAAACAAGCCACGCCAGATTACGAATACTGTCAACGAAGTAAGTTGAAAACAATTCGCAATCTTATAATCCACATTCGGGATGTTATTGATAGTGGTTGCAACAGTGCTAGTATTTCCTATATAACTAGTACTTATACAATCACAAAGTAACCTCTATTTCTTTCACGTTACCAGTCGCGGATAAAAGCAGTACTACCACCTCTACTACAACTGACACTACTGTAGAAATAGCGTACCAAAAATACGGGTACTGGGCGTATACGTCTTTCTACGAAGATGCTGTAGAAGCTTTTGATGTAAGTACTTATACTACCGTACTTAATACAGTACTTTATGTAATTCCCGTGTCTTTAGTTAAATAAAAATGTTGAAATTTGAAACAGGGTGCAGGGTTGCTCGTGATGTCGAATTGGGAGATGGAATCAAGACCATGCCATAATTACTACGCGGAAATTTACCCAGTATTTGAATCTTTCGAAGGTTAATTAACAAGGGAAACGTGCCAAGAAGTGAACTGAACCTATTTATTGTTTTATCAGGAGCTTCACCTGACAGTCTACGACCACCAGGTGCAGTACCGGAAGTTGCTGTCCTTGCTGTCAACAAACCGAGTGCACCAGCTCCAGAAGCCGAAGACGCGTCTAAAGCTGCACCAGTAGTCGACCTTCGAGCCTATTTTCCCGAAACTTGGCTTTGGGACTTGTACACAACTGAGTACGTTGGCAGATTTTCTAACATTTCCCCATTTACAAGAATAACTTGCCCGTCATTAACTTTTTGCGTAATAGCTCACAGGGAGATGTCCTTATCCAGCAAGACTTGCCTCACACCATAACTTCATGGGTAGGACGCGCTTTGTGCGTATCCAACACCACCGGGTTCGGTATGTCGTCCGAGGCGAGCATTCAAGCATTCCAGCCGTTCTTCCTCGAACTACACTTGCCTTACTCCATCAAACGTGGCGAGAAATTGACTCTCAAAGTTTCTGTGTACAATTACTTAGCTTCGGGTCTACCAGTAAAGAACAATTTAGTAATCTCGCGTTCAGATAGTTAATTTTTTCTTTTCGAAACAGGTCAAAGTATCAATTGACGGAAGTGACGAGTTTGAACTAGTGTCAGAATCCAGTTCGCAAAGTAGCTGCATCGACGCAAGAGATTCCACAGTCGTCGAGTTCGCCATTCGTCCTACTGCCTTAGGGCGTCTCAATATTACAATTCGCGGTGAAGTTGATTCTGTTTTCGCTCAACCATGCGGTAATGAAGAGTTACCGTCAGCCAAGTAAGATGCATCCACTGATATAGTTTAATTTTACGCTCATCGCTGAGGACAAGAAAGCTAATTGTTTTCATTAAATTCATAATTTTGTTCATCTCATAGGGATGCACTTGTGAAACCTTTATTAGTTGTACCCGAAGGATACCCGGTGGAAAATACTTTCGCTCACCTTGTTTGCCCGCAAGGTTGGTTTCTTATTAGTTACATTACAGAACTATGAATATTTATTTTTGAAGTATTTGAGTATTTGTGTGATTGCTATTAAATAACTTCTAATCTTCTGAAATATTATTTTGACTAATATAATAATTTAAGTATTTTTATTTCAATTATTTTTCAGATTATACAGAGGATAAGAAATTGTCTTGGGATTTGACACTACCAACCGATCTTGTGAATGGATCGGCGCGTGCGTGGGTATCGGTCATTGGAGATTTAATGGGACCAGCGCTTGATGTAAATATTCTTATAGTCAAATATAAGTCAAGGAAAGAAAAATAATGTATGGTGGGAAATAGGGTTTGACTAACTTAGTTCGCCTTCCGACTGGTTGCGGGGAGCAAAATATGGTGACGTTCACGCCATTGATCTTTGTTAGCGATTATCTGGAAGCCTCGAATCAGTTGGAGGAGAATTTGAGAAGGAAAGCTGTCTCATATATGCAGAGTGGTGAGTCGCAGATTTCTTTCAATAAAGTATTCCTCACAGAATTAAAAAGAAATACACACGAATGTAAAGTTGTGTGAATTTGTGAATTTTAACCGGGTTTTATATTAAACAATAGGTTACCAAAGAGAACTGACTTACAGACACGCAGACGGATCGTATTCAGCGTTTGGATCCAGAGATGAAGTTGGTTCTTTATGGCTAACAGCTTTTGTGGTTAAATCGTTTGCCGGAGCGCGGAAGTTCGTTTTCGTCGACAGCGAGGATATTAATAAATCAGTCCAGTGGATCCTCAGCAAGCAACAAGAGACTGG